>JAADVK010000164.1:0-42319 GCA_023334975.1 Globisporangium sylvaticum
CATTTTTTTACAATCGGACAACCGGAACAAACTCGCCAAAAAAAGTGGGCGGACCACTATTCAAGAAGTGTACTGTACCGCACCTCTTCCATACAAACAAGCAGTCAATCAACAGTTCACGCTATTTTATCAGCATACAAAATCTCCATAACAACAACCCCTCATTCATTCAGTCAGTCAGTCACTTCGTTCCTTTACACACCGCTCGCTCGCTTTTCCGCATCAACGCACAGCAAGAAAAGGCATTTAGAGAGAGAGAGAGAGCCCATTCGTTCCCTCTCGCCTCTCGTGTGTGTGTGTGTCTGCGTGTCTGGTCTATTAGCACACGTCGCGTGTGGTCGGTCACTGCGCGTCCCTTCCAGTAGCTGGCGTACTGTAGCACTGTGGTGCTCCCTCTCACCTGCCCGCCTGTGTTGAAGAGGAGCAACTCCCGCGCGCGCGCGCATCTGACCGTCACCAGCATCAATAGCAACCAGTGAGCAACAAGAGAGAGCGAGTGAGCGATGGAGACTTACGAGATGCAGTCGCCTGCGCACACGCCGGTCGACGGCAAGCAGCGGATACACCACTCGAAGACCAACAGCAGCGCGAGCTCCGTGACGCTGGACGCTGCCAGCGCGCGCGTCATCACGGACATCAAGTGTCCCGAGCTGCTGGTAATTGGCTCGGACCTGCAGAAGAAGAACGTGGCGCTGCAGAAGCTCTACAAGAAGGTGAGGAGGGGATGGCGTGCATGTGATATGATTGGTGATGAGGACAATAGTGTTGTGATGCTCATCACTTTTGTGGTGGATCGTTTCTTGTGTTCCTATGTGCAGGGCAAGCGCTTTGAGTCTGGCTGGGGCGCGTATTTGGTCGCGATCTATGCGGACATGCTGTTTTACTATGAGGACATCGACGAGCTGCCGCGTGGCGTCGTGCCGCTTGCAGGCTGCAGCGCCAGGTCTGTGGATCGAATATTCAAAAACAGCAGCGATTCCAGCGTCGCCATTGCAGATGGAGTAGCAGGATCAGAGCCGTACTCGGAAGACTGTGGTCCGTGCTGGAAAGTGACGTCGAGCGCTGGCCGCGTGCTGCTCTTCCGGTCGCCGTCGAACGAAGACCGGCAGCTCTGGCTCGACCGCGTGAACCAGGCGAACGTCGAGCACCCAGCGTATCACCGTCGCTCGTCGGCGTCCTCGCAGCAGCAGTATCCGCGCCGAGGCTCGATTGAAGGGCCCGGTCGGCGTCGCCGATCGTCGTCTGCGTCGCGGCATTCGATGGACGAGAGTCAGCTGTTCCATGCCAGCCCCGATTACCAGCCCATAGCGTATCAACAGCAGCAGCAATACCAGCAGCGCCATAGTGACGCCAGTGGGTCTGTTAATGTCGGCCACGAGGTCTCGGAGATGCTGCGCGACGCGATGCAGCTCGTGAAAAAGCAGAAGCAGGAGATCTTGGAGCTCAAGAACAAGCTCATGGCCGCGCAGGTGTACGCGCAAGAGCAGGCGTCGCTCGCGTTTGCAGCAAGCGCAAGTGTAAGTGCAATCGCAGAACAAGTCGCGAGAGCCGAAGCAGAGACGCAGACAGGAGCAAATAGCGATAATTCAGAGCAAGACGAAGAAGCAAAGAAGAAGCATTGCAACGGCAACGATGGTGTCCACGACGCGGTCGAAGTGGATATCGACGAAATTGAACTTGCTCCCGTCTCAAAGACTGAAGGTGAAAAGGCAGAAGACGACGAAGAAGAAGTGGCCGAGCCACCGGTTGTTGTGGTCCCCGCAGCGCCGCTCTCAGCCCCAGCTGCGCTTCCTGGCTCTGGAGAGACGCACAACACCACTTTCTATCGCTCGATGTCGACTGGAGCAACGGACCCGTCTGCGATGTTTGCTGCGTCGACAGGGAACGGGTACAAGCGCGCGAGCTACTCTGGCGGGAACGAGTATCTCCAGCAGCAAGCGATGGAACTTGCTGAGATCGCGCGAAACCTGCAGTCGAGTTTCCGCACCGACTTTGCGGTGAGTTCGTTTGCTTTGCTATGCTGGTTGTGGTATGTGGGATCTCAACTTAACTCTCTGTTTCACCATGCAATCAGTATCCAGCAGCACCGGCGGAGAGTGCGCCAAGCGCGGCGTCGACCTATGTTGGTACGTAACTTGAAACCTGCGGATTGATTGGGTTGAGAACCGTTGGAGGCGCTGACGTTTTGTGTGCGCGCGTTTGTTTTGTTGTTGCTTTCTTTACGCAGATACGTTTAGTCAGCGGGGTTCGACTTCCGAAATGCTGAATCAGGACATGTTTTCGTTCGATGGAGACCAGATCTTCGATGATGGAGAAGAAGATTACGAGCGCTTGTCCGAGTTTGACGAGGTTAGTAGCTAACACAAGGCTCTCGTACTGATGACTGCTCTAGCTGATCTTGTGCTTAATCTATTCAATTGTTGTAATGTGTGCGTGCCCATCGATAGTCGGATGAGCATTTCCTCGAGGCGAGTGGCATTTTGGACTCGATCCAGCAAGTGATGAACGACTTCATCGTCACGTCCGTGCCTGAGAAGCAGCCGAATCAAATTATTATAAGCGACGACGTCATCGCAGAGATTCGGCAAGGCATCGAGCGGAAAGACGCCGAGGAAGCTCGCAGACTGCGCCATTTACGGTCGCTGTCCGCGAACAGTAGTGACCCCACGGATTTCCTGTACGCTGGAGTGTTTGGGCTTTGATATGTTCTGAGGTGTGGAAAACTGGGGCTAATTGCCGTGGTATCTTATTTATCCAAACAGGAGCACAATGGACACATCACTGCAGCGCGCAAACTCAGCTCGGGACTTTTCATCAGATTTCAGAGTCGGGGTATGTACACCACGCTGCTTTCTGTGGGTGTTAGACTCTCGTTATTGACTTGGTTTTAAATTTATGATGTTGCATGCAGCAGGGTATTGCGAGGATGTCGAGACCGAGAAGAGATCTTGGGACGCTGGTGGTGGAAGACACGATGACAGTGGTGTCCTGTCTGCTGCAGACTGCTGGAAGAGAAGAAAAGGCGAGATTGACTCTACTGCGACACGTGTTGGTTGCAGCTTATCTATCGTACAAATGGGCTAACCTTTGTTTATATATTGTAGATGGTTCTCCTGTACCCTTTGCTTCGTCTGTTTGGAAGCCACAACCGACTGAGTCGGCTAATCCGTTGGGCGATTGAGATCGAAGTGGCGTCGGTCATGAACGTCGCGACACTCTTCCGATCCGACGACTATGCGAGCCGCCTCGTGTCGTCGTACAGCAAATGCGTTGGCTCGGAGTTCATTCGAGTGGTTCTGACTGACCCGCTGCAGGATATTCTCGCACTGAAGATCGCTGATCTGGAGCTGAATCCTGACAAAGACGAGGTTTGGGTTGCTGTCTGTGGTATGCGTGCTTGTTGGTTTGATATCGGAGTGGATACTAAAGCTTTTCAACCTTGCTGGAATGGCAGGCGCTTCGAAATGGGGCAGGCGTGAATGCGAATGCCGAGAACCTCATGCGAGCCTGTCAGCACATTCTGGATGCGATTTTGCGAAATGCGCACCTGGTAAGTGAAAGCACTTCTGTGAATGATTTGATGTGTTCCATGGGGAGAAGATTTGTTTTCTAACCCTACATGGTGTCATTGCCTGTTGTTGTTGTTTGTGCACAGATACCGTCGTCGTATTTCCACATCTGTTCGCATCTCAACTCGAAAGTGATCAATCGGTTCGATGGATCGTACGAGGGGATCGCAGTCGAGGACCCCGCTTCGCTGACAAGAGTGAGTGTATCTTCGGTCGCATCGTCCATATCATGGTCTGCTGATACTCACACCATGTGCATTTTCTATATGAAATGTAGTCTGTCATCGGCGGCTTTCTGTTTCTTCGTTTCGTGTGTCCAGCCATCACGACGCCCCACCTTTACAACCTTGCGGATAAGGAGCCACCCCCGGAGACTCGTCGCGTGCTGGTGCTGGTGACCAAGTTGCTTTTCAAGACAGCGACGTGCGTGATGTTTGGCGAAAGGGAACCTCAATTCAAGTAAGTGCTGCTTGAACAATTATCTGGAGCTTTTGAGATTGATACTACAGGAGCTTTACTGGGTTCTAACTTGCCGGAATTCTACCTTCTTGTACCTTCTTGTAAACAGAATTCTGAATCCGTTCATCGAGAGAAACTCCCCCGCGATCCAGCAGCTGTTTATCAATCTGTCGACGCCGCCTGAGCAAGACATCGACGAGTGCTTTGCTGCCGACAGTCGCAACATCTTCTCAGACGTGGACCCAACGCAGCTGGAGGCCGACGTCACAGTGGTGCGTATATTTTGTGTGTTAATCTGAAACACTGATTTTCTAACCGAGCGTTTGATAATTTGTATGCCAACAGATTCGAACGATCACGGAGAAAAACCTGGACGCGATCGCGAAGAAGCTCGCGGCGTGTGGGTTTTCGCCGCAGACCACGAGCGAGTTCAAAGTGGCCGTTCTCGCGCCGCCGGGACCCCGGGAGGTGGTGCATCCGTTTTTGGCGGACCAGAAGATCCCGAAGGCGAAGAAGCTCTCTGTCAACAAGTTCCTCAGCTTTGGCAAGAAGATGCGCAAGCCGCACACAGATGTGTAGTAGGAGCAGCACATGTTGCGAATGCAATGGAACAAACGTAACGTAAATATTGTCATCGAGCGATCTGATGGTGAACCTCCGACAGCGATCTGTGATCGAATCAATGCACAGCCCAACTTCTCTCTCTTGTTCACACACAGGTGAAGACTCATGCGGGCCTGGTTGACCTTTGCTACGCATGTGAAGCGTGAAATGAAGCAAAGACCAAGCACGCAACAACCACCTTTGGTTTCATGTATTTCTCGTTTTATAATCTTTGTTCAGCGATCTTTTCAAAACTGCTACAGATCTGAACAAGTTCCTCCAAAAAGAATCTATCGGACGCAGCGACTGCAAACTCAGTGACGCATCTCTCCACTCAATCACTCTCTCTCTCTCTCTCTCTCTCTCTCTCTCTTCACACACACAACGCTCGCCAACTCACACTCGCACTCCACTCACACTGCTTACATGCCCTTCTTGTCCTGAGCACCGAACGGTGGGAGCGTGGCGGGGTTCTGGAAATCGTTGGTCGAGTACGCGCGACGCGAGCGCTGCAGCGACGAACCTTGGGCCTCTTGCCGCTGCTGGCGGTGCGCTGCCGCCTGTCGCTCCTCTTGCTGCACGATGGCTTGGAGGCGGCTCGAGGCGTCCTGCAGCGCGAGGAAGTCCGTCTCCGACACATTGCGCAGCTTGTTCAGCGTGTTGTCGCTCAGCGTGTGCAGCAGCTCGTCCTTGCCCTTGGCGCCGTTCACACCACCTCCATTGCGGTCTTCGCTGTCGCTGCCGTTGCTCGCGAGCGCCGCGATCACGCGCTGCTGCTCGAGGATGATCGCGCGCATCTGCTGCGCCGAGAGGTCGTCCTCGCGGTCATCGTTGCGCGAGTTGGCGCGCAAGATGTCCTCAATCACCACACCACGACTCAGCGCATTGTTGTACAGCAGCCAGGTCTGGATCTTGCCAGGCACGTACAGCGCCGCGAAGAAAAGGATCAAGCTGAGCGACACGATGCCCAGGAACGCGTCGTGGATGAAGTAGATGTTCTGCACGAAGCGCGAGTTGCTGCCGAAGATCAGCAGCGTCCAGCACCCGACCGCCGCGACCAGGTAGCCCATGCTCAGCAAGCACTGCCACATGCCATTCACGAACACAAACGCGACCACCAGGCCCGCGATCGTCAGGATCACCAAAATCAGCTTCAAGAAGCGCACCAGACCGGTCTCACCATAGCGAGACGTGTTGATGAACATCGCCGACACGGAGAAGTAGATCGCGGCGATCGAAAAGCAGATCGCGAACGGCAGCCACGTGCCTTCCGTGAGCAGCGAGTGGTACGGTTCGTACGCCGACATGATCGCCAGCGCGACTATCGTAAAGAGCACACCCTTCATCGTCACGAGGATCTTGGCCCACGGGCGAAGCGTCGAGAAGTACGCGTTCTCTTCCTTGAACCACGCCTCCCACGACTGGTTCGCATTACCGCCATCACCACGCATCCACTTGAACCAGTCACTGAAATCTTCGACCACGTCTGACCACTCGAACGCAAGCGGGTTGAACCAGAACGGCGAGAAGTACCACGACGCCACCACGAGCCAGAGCGACCACGTCATCGCAAAGTATTGTCGCCCCACAGTGAAGACGTAGTAGATCGACAGTCCCGCCGCGATTTCCACGCCCGCGTAGAGGTGGCTGCTCGCGTAGAAACGGTAGAGCTCGTCGAAGCGCGAGTGCTTCGTCACGAAACCACGACCCGTGGCACGGTACTTGGCGCCACCGGCGAGAATCGTCTGGCCGTAGTAGAACCACTTGGTGCCGATGTGGAAGAGGAAGTACAGCGGTCCGCCGGTCACGAAGATCATGACCACCTCCTTCATCGCCGCCTTGAAACCGCGCTCCACAGAGATCGTCGCCAGCAGTGGCGCCGTCGTGAAGAAAGCCACAGAGCCGAGCATCATCTGCAGCTGGCTCAGCAACACGGGCGTGCGACCGCCGACACCTTCCAGCGAAAGCAGCGCGCGCAGCAAGTTGCAGTACAGCAAAATGTACACGGTCCAGATGATCATCGACATCGACAGGTAGAAGCCCACGTGGTTGTAGTAGAACGACAGCAGCTTGAAGAAGTCCAGGCGCTGGCTGATTCGGTACACGTCACGCGAGAGCGACTGCTCCGCCGCACCCTGCGCAAGCTTCGCCTCGAACTTGTAGATCTGCTGCATACCGACATCACGACCCTTGCCGCACTTGACGTACTCGGGGAAAGTCACCGACCCGCCGCGCAGGCAGTTGTTGTAGCCAGCGAAGATGTCTTCACTGAGGTTGATGCCCTTGCTCGCTTTGCTGATGCCGCCGCGCGTGATGAAAAACAATTTGTTGAACACGTCCGGGTGGCCGTAGTGGAGACGCACGCGAAGTGGACGAGCCATCGTACGCTGTCCCAAAGTCACGAACGAGGTCTCCTGCAGCGCCATGTAGTTCGCCAACGAACTCACACTTCCCGTGAAAATGTGCTCAGGGAGACCAACAATCGTGTACGGACGATCTGGCGTACCGGCGTCAAACTCTTCGAGCATGTTGCGCATCTTGAGCGCTTCCTCAATGTATCCATCTTGGTTCATATCGATCGTCTGCAGGTTCTCACCGCGCGTGAACACAATCGCCGCATTCTGGTTCTCTGGCTTGCCTTCACCGAGAATCGGGTTGCCTGGGAGACGAATACGGTAGATCTCTTCCACCGAGCCAATGTCCTCAGCGCCTTTGATAAGCACCGCGAAGTACGACTGGTCTTTCTGGTAGTTCACACGCACTTCATCGATGTACGCGACACGCAGGTTTGGGAATCGGTGCAGCAAAAACTCAATGTCCTTCGCTTTCGGGTCGTTGTTTCGCTTCTGGCGACCATAGATCTGGCACGCCACCACGTACGTGAACTTGGTCTTGATGAGCTCTTCGATGCGCTCCACTGGAACTTGTTCGATCTCAGCGAGCAGTCGGATCGCAGCTTCACCATACATCATGCCCTGCACAGTTCTCGACAAGGTCTGACCGCGCAAAGATGCCCAGAGACGCAGCTCAATCGCAGTGTTCGGATCTTTCCACAAGTTTTTCTTCGGCTTGACGCGCTCCAAAAAGTTCTCCCAGTCCTTCTTGTACAGCGTCTGCAAAAAGAGCAGCGTGTGCACATCCAGACCGTCTTGCTTGCTCTCCAAGTCGGACTTCGAGTAGAGCACGTCTTCACCGTAGAATGGCGTCATCACGCTCCACGACTTCATCTCTTCTAACAGCGGCGCGAGCGGCATGTCCATGAAGAGCGAGTTGACCCAGAACAAAAGTCTTCGCTGAGCATCGTACGAGCGTGGCTCAGCATCGATTTTCTGAAGAGTGAGAAGACCGTGCAGGTGCTTCACAATCACATCCGAGTGCTGCTCAAACGCAGTCAGCGTCACTTGCTCGCCCGTGTAGTCATCGTCCCACATGAAGCCTCGCTCCTGAGTCAGGATCCACGTCAATCGGTCCGAAATGCCCTTGGTCTCCGCGTAGATCGGGTCGCGCTCGTCCACTTGGCGGATCATGCTCTTCGCCAAGTTCAAGAAATTTCTCAATCTGTCACGAATCTGCATGATGTGAGCACTAGGGATCGAGTGGGTGCCCTTGCCCTTGTTGTCCTTCGGCTTGGCCGTTTGCTGCATCGCTGCGATCTTCGCGACACCTGATCCACGACTTCTTCTTGGAACCTTGCCACCCAAAGAAGACAAACCAGTGGTACTTGCGGACTTCGTCAGTCCACTTGTCATCGGGCGGTACGCAGACTGTTGCGGGAACTGGAACGAAGAGTAATCGGACGGGCTTTTGCGAACTGGAACGAACTTCGCATTGCTCTTCCATCCGCCCAAGTTCGACTTGAGTAGCGTGAGCAAATCAGCGAGAGCACGACCAGTGGTGGCGACGTTCTTCAAATTCAGAGCTCGGAAAACGCCACGCGCAGCCCACGAGTTAAGCGTGCTGCAGATGTAGCGCACATCGTTCGTGTGGCAAGGGCCAAGGATATTGATCAGAACCCAGTTCGCCAACTCCCAGATCTCTTCAATCGACTCTTCGACCATCGGGTTTTCTCCGAGCACCTCAAGAAGCTTGTCCTGGAGCACCCGCTCCGACACTTCGCGGTCCTCGCTACCAGCGTACATGTCGAGGATGCTGGAAGTGAAGTTCTCAAAGCACCCAGCCAGCTGGAATTGAGGCAGGTAGATCTCGCGCTGGTACCCGTTCAGTCGCTGGAAGTGAAGCAGCGACTGCTCCTTGTTCGAGATCAAATCGTCCGCTCGCATCGCTTCAATGATTGTGTCCCAAGCAACAGAGAAAGAGAACCATTTCTGGCGGCGCTGGGTCTTGAGCTCCTGCGCGGTCTGCTTTCGGCGAGAGAAAGAGAGCAGCGGCGTCTCGTCATTCGAAGCCGTGGTGCGGTTCCTCGCCAGCCCCGAAGTTGCGGCGGCGGCATCTCCGCCAGGGAAACGGTCCAGCACCTCGTGACCAATCACTGATGCCCCATAATTCGCAGACGCAGCGACCGTGTCGGCGATTTCAACACCCGTTTTCGAGCGCGAAGAGATGATCTTTGCGTTGAACACATCCGCGGCACGACTGAACGCGGCGCGAACACGACCAAAGTTTCGGATCTCACCAATGTGCGAGGAGAAGCCGACAAAAGTACCCGTAACGGCCACCCAAATCGCGTTCCAGATCGTGATGTCGACGCAAAACACGAGGAAGAACGGCACCCAGTTCAGCAGGATCAAGAACGCAGTCGTGATCATGCTCACGTTGTTCTCCATGTGATCAGCGTAGAGCAAGATCGACGGAACAATCAGCGGGTAGATCTCAAACTTGTAGCTGAAGAGCAGCTTCCACGACAGCAACGTCACCCAGAAGATCTGGTATCCGAAGCTCTGGGATGCTGGATCGAGGACGTTGTCTCCAACATACAGGCGGTTCATCGGGTTGATGATGTCGCGGATAACAGCCACGGGCTTCCAGCGCGTGCGTCGAAGCCAGTTGTTGAGCTGAGGAGTCACTTGCAGCACGCAGTTGAAGATCCCTGGGATGTGCAAGAAGAGCACGGTCGAGTAGAAGACGCCCCACCATTCTCCATCGAAACTCCACGCGTACCAGTACAGCGTGAACGAAAGCACGCTCAAGAACAAGTGGTAGACAATGCGCGCCACATGTCGGTAAAGCGTAGATCCAGCCGCCCGTTCATCGTACACTGCAAAGATGTCCAATCCATCGCGGAGAATCGAGAGCAGGAAAGGCGTGATCATGGTGCTGGAAACAATCTTGGCTCCCGCCGTGAAGCCCAGCTTCTGTTCATTCGCAAACGCGAGCGTCGCAAGGAAGTGGAATGCGATCACGTGGAAGTCAAACACACGCCCGAAAGCACGCAGCGGCGCGAGCCACGTGCGCTTCTCAAGGAAAGTCTTCTGCGACTCGGCGAAACCCTCGGCAATGCTCTTGCGCTTTGGAAGCGAACTGCCCGAAAAAGTCGATCCGTAGCCGCCACCAAGACCTCCACTACGAGGAGCGCCGCCTCCGAGACTGCCTTCGCGCTTCTGCTTGAAGTACGCCATCGGATTCGGAGAATTCGTCTCCACGACGTCTTCATGCTTGTAATCGAACTTCAGGCACGCGGTGCTCCAGAAGAACTCGTTGAAGTCGTCGTAGTTGTGGCGGTCTTGGTGGTCATCGTTCGACGACATTTGCGCTCGCACGAGTCCGTACACTGGGGTGATCACAGTATCGAGGAAGTGACCAGCTTCACGCTCAGTATGGCGAACTGCTGGGAACTCTTCTTTCATCTTGTGGAACAAGAAGCACAAGTACTCTGGCGAGTGACGCGCATTACTGGCTTCACCCCAAATGAAGAAGAAGAGACACAGGTCGACCGACATCTCGTCCACGTTGCTCAGACCGCCCTGTGCTGGTCGAGTCTCGTTCCAGTGCAGCGACGGGATCTCAAGCTTACGACACCACTTGCTGTAGTTGCTGAACACCAAGTCGTGCAACTTTCGGTACGGGTTCGAACCTTTACGCGCCGAGTTCGCAAGCAGCATCACGATGTGCTCCGTCTGGTTGCGGAAGTTGTCCAATTGGAAACCATACGAGCGCTGCACGTTCATCGCGATGCGGAAGATGGTCGCGTACTGCTGCATGTTGACCGGCAGCTTGAGCGGGGAGAAGAAGTTGATCTTCTCTGTCGACACATCCGCTGGCTTCCACGCGCGCGCATCGGAGCTCGCGGAGACCGGTGGAGCCCACGACTTCAACTTCTTCTGCTTGATCGCCGCCTGCTTCGTTGCGAACACAGAGATCGAGCGCATGCTGTAGTACTGGAAGAAAGCGCCGCCAACGCTCAGCGTCATCAGCGTGCTGTAGACAGTCGAGCAGTGCGTGGTACAGATGTGCGTCTTGGTGTACCCATCGCCGCCAAAGATGTAGCCCGCCATGTGCCACAAGTTCATCGCGACTTCGTCCTTTGTGATCCATGTCGAAATGGACATCACAAGCGCAACACTTCCGATACACGACGTCGAGATGATGAGCAGATGCTTCGGGTCCAACCGCGAGAAAGACAGACCAGCTCCCGTCAGCACAAGCACTGCAGTGAGAATGCGAGCAGCGAACAGTGGCAGGAACTGGCCAATCACAATGCCAAAGTACGAGCCGAGCATCACGCCGAGCGCAGTGCTGCTGATAAGCGAGAAGATTCCGCCAAACACCACGCCACAGAGAACCGCGATGAACGTGTGGATCCACTCGAGCTGCTCCAGCGAACCGATGCTGAAGATACCGTAGAAGCTCGCGATGAGCCACAAGGAGTTCATGTACGTTGCTGTCAGCACAGGATGCTTGAAGCCGAAGAACGTGATCACGAGACTGACGCCAGCGTTCAAGATCGCGAAGAAGCTGACAAGCACCGCCTCGATGTTCAGCGCCGAGTACCACGGGAGACCGTAGTTCACCGGGTGGGCATTGATCCAACCAGACGTCGGGAATCCCGTCGGGTTGCATCCGACAGACGTGTAGCGGTTCGGGTTTCCCTGGTACACGCGCACGTAGTCAATCGTGAAGTTCGACGGCCAGAGCGAGTCACAGATCTGACCTTCACACGGAGGCGAGAACTTTTCCGAGACAGCCGTACTCAGAATCAAGTAGCTCGGCTCGACGGGGACCTGGCGAGGAGGCACGCCGTCAGACCACACGGCCAACGCGGAGCCCGGGATCTCAAACAGAAAGTTCCCGTCCATCCACCATCGAATGTAACCTTCTGGACCAGGCGACCAGTCCAGTTGGTACAAGTGGTATGACAGAAACGCATTCGATTCGAGCTGCGTCAGTGCCGAGAGGGAATCAAGACCGTTCTCGCCGTAGTAAGCCGAGTTGATGAGTGTTCTGTCTCCAAACTTCAGTCCTTGATACCACTGACCAGGTCCCGGAAGCGTGTCCGGGTCTGGACGCAAGTTCGGGAACAAGCCGGGGCTAATCTGCAACGACGTGGAGACAAACGCGGGCTCATCGCGGGCTCGAATCTGCGCTTCAATCACATCGATTTCCGTGGCGCCACGGCCCTGGAACGGGTTCAAACCGTAGTTCTCCGGAAACGAATCGTCGTCGGTCTTGTCAGTCAAGTTGCCGCACGCATTGAGCACCTGGTGCACAGTCTCCGACTTCTCAACGTACGGCGCGCAGTAATCGAAACTCCAGGGCCACATGTCTTTCTGCGAGCCGAGGAAAGCAGCGCGACCGAGGTTGCCCATGATCCAGATAGCCGGCCACGTGCCCGGCACGCCCCACTTTCCTGGGAGAATCGCGCGCACTTCGATGAAGCCGCCAGTGAAGCAGAACTTGTTCCACGTCTGCATCGAGCCACTCACGTAGCTCGCGCCGAGGTACTTCACCTTGGGCTTCGAGGTCGTGATGATGAGGTTGTCCTTGTCGATCTGCGTGGCTTGCGGCAGGAAGTAGTGCTGCCCCATGTTGGACTCATCGCGCACGTCAATCGCGGTCCACTTGCGGTCAAAGCCAGCGCCGAACGTGCGCGTCGAGTCGTTGAACTCGTCCGAGAAGATGAGCTTGTACGTGTGGTGCGAGACGTTCGAGCCAATGCGGGCACCCTCCGAGGGCACCTGCGCCGTGTACAGGTCGAGCGGCGTCTCCGGGTCGATCCAGCTCTCGTTCTCGCTGCTCTTGCCGCTCCAGGTCATGGGCACTTTCGCGTCCGCCGTGTGCAGCAGCAGCAGCAGCAGCGCGCCGAGCGCCAGCCGCCGCACCGAGGAGGTCATGGTGGAGAGAGAGATGGCGAGCGGTCTCTTTCTTGCTGCCGAGGTTTCCGTGAAGAAGAGCAGAGGGAGGGCGTGCGCGCGTGCGTCCGAGTGCGCGAATGAGCGAATCCTCCGTCTGCTTGGGGAAAATGCGGAATGCGGATTCCGCAACAACAAACGGAAATCCGCGTGAAATCTGGGTCGGTGGTGGTTGGGGCGGGTCTGAAAAAAAACAAGATGCGGGAAATCAGGATCGCGTGGTGGCGGGAAAAACCCGACCCGCCAGCTGGTGTTTCGAGCGTGACTCCTACTTTTATATGAAGTTCAGTATGTCGGACAAATCCACCAAGATGGGTGGGTGGGTTCTCGCTGTCAACGGCTCAGTTGTGTCAGACCCGTGAGTCGGTGCTTTTTTGTGGGTGGCTGAGGCTGGATCGGAATCAAAGAGAACAGGCTGCTGGGAAAAGAGAGTGATTGACAATTTGGATCCACGGCCGCGAACAGAAACGGGCCGATCCCTTGTTGTGTCCCCACGTCCCGGGCGGAAAAACAGCGATGACGCTGGGTGGCATGGCGCATACACAGGCAACCAGCCAGTCAGCTGGCGCAGCGTGATGCGGGTGCGTGACAGGGCTCCCGAGGTGGCTACGTCCCGGTGACTTCGGTCCACCGTCGCGCAGACCCAAGCAACCGAGAATCACAACGACACCGCACAAAGGACCATGGACCGCCACGGACAGGTGCGGACCCACGTTTAGTGTAGAGACTGGGGTTCGGATGGATCGATTGCCCGAGCCCCCAAACCCTTGTGACCTCGTTGCGCAACGAGATCCCTCCAAGCACCCGCCCAAGGGTGTACCAAAGTGCCGATGCAGCCTGAGAACCCCAGCCCGGCCATCCGTTTCGATCCCTTGTCCGGTCCGCGCGCAGCCACGCTGGCTCGGACGATCATCGATCGCGCGCTGACTTTCACCGGATTTCGCCGATTTGTGGACAAAAAGGAATCAAGTGAGGACAGATCCAAGGGGAAGAGCTCAGCGCTGGGCTTATCTATCAATAGTAGATATCAAACTCCCGATTGCCGCGAACAGCTTGTTAGGTTGGAGACATGAGCATGAGTGGAATGACATGGATACACGTGTGCCCAGCCTGAATAATTCCGATGGATGGCGCTCAAAGTTTGTGCAAGACCACACTTTCATATTCAGGCTCAAATGCACCGAGGCCGAATATGAAAGCGGCCCTTGCACAAATTTGTGGTTGCCTGCTGCAGCTGCAGTGTTCGAAGAGAGTGCGCTCACTTCGTTCGATATTTTACTCTCGCTGAGTTTCAGCGCTTGTGGACAGGGGCTCCGGTGCTGATCACTGGCTCGTTGAGCCCGTGAGGCGCGCGACGTCACCGCACAGCAAAAGATACTTTTGTGCACGAGTCGTTCAAAAATTGGTCTTGTTTGATTGGCAGCCAGCCATTTGGCCATTTGCCCATTTGCCCATTTGGTCATTGACCTGACTTTTTGACATTCTTGATTGACAGCCAGCCAGCCACATGGCGATTGATCGATTGACTGGCGTGACACCGGCTCATGCGTGCGGGACACCCGCCAAGTGCCAAGTGACGGAAATCCGTTTCAGTTTGCAAAACGACTCTCGAAGCGTCAACGAACCTGTCACCAATCCAAACCACGAACCTTTGCGCTTGCCGGTGCTTTGGTCAGCCAGCCAGCCAGCCAGCAGCACGCGCACGACGGACAAACGCAACACGGAAGTCAACAAAGCGAGCGCCGTCTTCCTCGGTTTGTCCATCGACAGCGCGTTCCTGCAAGCTTCGCTGCAGCCTGATACCTCACCGTCTGCAAAATGCAGCGATGCAGGGGTATAGTGAAATCAACATGTCTGCACCGGGTTCCACGTTTATGGAACCTGGTGCAGACATGTTGATTTCACTATCCCCTTGCATCGCTGGGCACCAACGACTCACTCGTGCGTTCTGGTGCACCAGCCATTCATTCGTTCCTGTTTCCTGTTTCCTGTTTCCTCCTCGACGAGCAGAGAGCTTGCAAGTCCATCCAGCAGCCAGCACGCACGCTCATGTGGTGACGCGCCATCCTGATTAAGAAGCCGCGCTCTATTGAGAGCCGTCCGAATCTTCGACAAAGACATGCGGCACCATCACTCTGCTTGTCAGCTGTGGGCCAGCACTGTGGAGCACCAAGTGGAGCGCTCCAGATTCTGCCTGCCACTCCTTAGCCAACCAGCGAGCGCAACAAAACGAGCAGCCAGCGCATTCGCGTCTCACACCTCTTGCATCGTCAGCATTCCTACCGAAGCGCTCTCCTCATGTGGCTCCGACGAAGCCTCCCGACGCTCGCGGCGCGCCACAGCAGCCGCGCCACCCAGCGCAGCAGCTGCCTGCAGGCCGCCGTCGCCGCGCGCGACTTCTCGAGCACGGTGGACGCGAGCCTGATCCGCAATGTCGCGATCGTTGCGCACGTCGACCACGGCAAGACCACGCTGGTGGACCAGCTGCTCAAGCACGGCGGCAACAAGCTGTCGGAGGACCGCGTGATGGACTCGATCGACCTCGAGCGCGAGCGCGGTATCACCATCATGTCCAAGACCACGCGCGTCGAGTACAACGGCCACGTGCTCAACATCGTCGACACGCCCGGTCACTCCGACTTCGGCGGTGAGGTCGAGCGCATCCTCAGCATGGTCGACGGTGTCGTGCTCGTCGTCGACGCGACGGAAGGACCAATGTCGCAGACCAAGTTCGTGCTTACGAAAGCGCTGAACCAGGGCTTGAAGCCGCTCGTGGTCATCAACAAGGTCGACCGTGAAACCAGTCGCCTGAACGGCGACGTCGAGAACGAGCTCTTCGACATGTTCGTTGCGCTTGAAGCCAACGACGAGCAGCTCGAGTTCCCAGTGCTGTACGCCTCGGCGAAGAACGGCTGGGCGGTGCGCGACCTCGACGACGCCGACGAGCCAAAAGACAGCATGACTGCGCTGTTGGACGAGATCATCAACTACGTCCCAGCGCCAGTGGCTGACGCTTCGGCGCCGTTCGCCATGGCGGTGACCATGATTGGCCACGACCCATACGTCGGCCGTCTTGCCACTGGCCGCATCCACGCCGGTTCGATCAAGGTCGGCGACGCGATCCAAGTGCTCAACCTCGAAAGCAAGCAGCTGGAGACCGGCAAGGTGACGAAGATGTACGTGACGCGCGCCGGAGCCAAGTCGGAAGTGACGTCCGCCACGGCTGGTGACATCATCACGATCGCCGGTGTCAACGCGTTCGTGTCGGACACGATCTGTGACTCTGCTGTCTCGGAGCCGATCCCGTCGCCAACGCTGGACCCGCCTACGATTTCCATGACGTTCGGCGTGAACGACTCGCCAATCGCCGGCAAGGAGGGCAAGTATCTCACGTCCTCGCACATCAAGGAGCGCTTGAAGAGAGAAACCGAGAACAATGTCGCGATTTCGGTCTCGCAGAGCGAATCCTCGGAGGCGTTCAACGTCCACGGTCGCGGTGAGCTGCAGCTCGCGATTTTGATCGAAGAGATGCGTCGCGAGGGCTTTGAGATGTGCGTCTCGGCGCCGCAGGTGCTCTTCAAGACGGACCCAGACACGAAGCAGAAGCTCGAGCCGATCGAAGAAGTGACGATCGACGTCGACGCGGACTACTCGGGCTCGGTGATCGACAAGCTCTCGAACCGCGGCGGTGAGATCGTCGAGTTCAAGGAGATGCAGGACAAAGTGCGTCTGCAGTTCAAGATCCCGTCGCGATGCCTCATGGGCTACCGCAGTGAGATCAAGACGGACACCCGCGGCAGTGGCGTGCTGAACTCGATTTTCCACGGCTACTCGCCGTACCAGGGCTCTGCGTCGCCGCCATCCAAGGGCAAGCTGATCGCCTCGGCGAACGGTGTTGCTTCGGTATGTAAACCCATCAGTGCACTCTTGTGACTTGGCGCTTGACGATTTTGCTTTACTCACCCGATACCTTTCTTTGTATGTGCAACGCACAGGCGTACGCGTTGAACACGCTGGAGGACCGTGGTGAGATGTTCATCAAGCCTGGTGACGAAGTGTACACTGGCATGATCATCGGCGAGCACACCCGCCCAGTGGACATTGAAGTGAACCCAACGAAGGAGAAGAAGCTCTCGAACATGCGCGCGGCCGGAACGGTACGGAAATGCCATGTTGTCTCATGTCCCATCATGTTTACGATGTGTATATATTGTGAGGACTCATTGAATTTGTGTATTATTGATGCAAACCAACAGGATGAGAACATTCGTCTCTCGCCAATCCGCACCATGTCGCTGGAGGACGTCGTGACGTACATCGGAGACGACGAGATGATCGACGTGTCGCCATCGCGTATCCGCATGCGGTAAGCTCCATCCCATTCCATTTGCCGCTGTTGTGCGTGCGTTGGAGATGTCACCATTCTCATGGATCTGACTCGTTGTTTTCATATCGTATTTGTTTGTTGATCTCAGCAAACGTGAGCTGTCGGCCAACGACCGCAAGCGCTCCGCTACCAAGAAGAAGTAAATGAGCTGACTGTTGGGGTTGCCTGGAGCACCCACGGCAACGTTTGGAAAGAGAGAGAGAGAGAGAGAGGACGCTGGGGATTCTCGCAATTGCATGTTATTACAGATAGATTTAGAAGCACCACCTGCGTCGCGCTGATTGATCGGTCCGCCAGTTTTCCTCCCCAATGTAGACAGACGATAGAGAAACGAAAAGAAAATACACAAGCACCACGATTTCATAGCTCCGTGCAACTAGCAATTCCTTGAATGTGAGCTGCTTGTGACGACACGAGTTTGCATTGCTTTATTTGGTCTTGCTTTTGCTTGAGCAAGTGCGCTCGCTTCTTGTATACCGAAAAAGCGATTTTTGCGCTTTTTGACACGAGAGAGCATATTTCGCTTTTTCGGGACGTTTTCGTTTCAAAAAGCAAGTCAAAGCAGACGACAAAAGATGTGCTTTTCATTTCACTTGTTGTCAGTGCTCTGAAAACAATTATTTTTATGGTGGGTGATAATAAATCCGTTGTACAACACAAAGTGGTTTCTACCGAAAACACATATTTTCCTCGGCTCTTCTGGCTGGTCAAAGAACATACTTTGTGCAGTACAAAGTGTTTTCTGTCTCTATTTTCCTGTCTGATTGCAATCACTGGCGTCGATCATTGTGAAGCCCAGAAGCACTGAAGCGGCGGCGGCTTCATCCATCGTATCCATCTGCTGCTTGGAGGTAGAAGAAGCGACGACTGACCCCAAGAGGCAACGGCAAGCATGGCGACGACTATGAGCGCTGAGCAGCAGACGCAGTACAACGTGCTCGCGATGAAGCTGCAGCGCGACATCAACTGCCTCTCGGACCCAGAGCGCAGCGTGCGGCGCCGCGCGCTCGACAAGCTCCAGCGCGCGCTCGACAGCGAGGCGCAGAGCGTGCCTGCGATAGTGCTGCAGACGCTCTTCAGCGCGAACATGAAAGCTGCGCTGCTTGCGTGCGCGGGCCAGGACGCAGTGGAGAAATGCCGTGAGAAGGCGCTCACGATCCTGCTCTTCTTTGCGGAGCGTCGCGCCATGGAGCTGTCGGAGAGCATGCTGAAAGACCTCGTGGCGCTCCTCAGCGCGCGACTGGGCAAACTGCCGTACCCGGAGCCGACCGAAGAGATCCGATTGCTGCTCTTGCAGCTGACGCATGCGTACCTGAAGCAGTTGTCCGAGGCGACGGCTGAAGACAACGCGGCGTCGTCGCTCACCGTTGTGATCCCAGACCTCGCGAATGTGCTCGGAAAGACTGCACTGGACCCATTCCCGGACGTGAAGAAGATCACTGCAGACTGCGCGATTGTGATCTCGAGCGTGTGGAGGTCCGATGTGGCGCTGCAGCTTGGCACGATCGTGAAGCCGATGGTGACGAATCTCGGCCACCAACACAGTCGCGTGCGCGTCGGAGCGCTTCAGGTTTGTGCTTATGTTGCTCGTGTAGGCTAAAATTCCCACAAGTATGTGTCTCTATGCGACTGACACATATAAACTCCATATTGTGCTGTATGTAGGCTTTGGAGGCGCTTGTGCCGTGCGGCTCCGAGTCGCTCGTGGAGCTGATGAAGGAGATCGTGCTGCCTGCGATCAGCAAGGTGGTCTTTGACCGAGCGCCTTCTGTGCGCAAGCAGTTTGCGCTCATGCTCGCCGCGTGGTTCCAGAACATTGAGGAGATCCGCCAGTTCCAAGCGCCACTCTTTCCACTGCTGCTGGCGGGGGTCGTCGACGAGTCCCCTGAAGTGCACGACGTGTCGCTGAAGAAGCTCGAGGAGCTGGCTGTGACCTTGGAGATGCGTGCGGCAAATGGTGACGGAGGAGACGCCGAGCCAATGGCTATCGATGGAGACACTAGCAGCGGAAGTACCGGACATCCGCCAGCCTATTTCCCTTCTAGACCACCTGCTGCTACGCGTAAACTGGCCGCCAGGTATGTCAGCTTGTTTGTCCAATGGTGTCTTTTACGACTGGAATATTGACGCGTGACTGCTCTTGTAGTGTTCAAACTGAAGTGCTTCCAGTGCTGTTGGAGAAGACAAGCGACTGGACGGTGCAAGTCCGTGAGCGCTACGCGAAGATCCTGAGCGTGTTCCTGATTCTGCTTGAAAACGGCATGAACTCGTTCTTGGACAAGATCTTTGCCGCGCTTGGGAAAATCTGCCGTGACGACGAAGACTCGGTCGTGCAGAGTGTGAAAGAGTGCTCGGGAGTCGTCGGGTACTACGCAGACTCGCAGATGATTCTCGCGTCGCTGCTTCCCATGGTAGGCTTCTCATTTTATACTGAAACAGCTTTATAATGACTGAGTGGTACGAAGAATAACGATTCCGACAACTGTTTGCTGATTAATAGGCCGCGGGAAGACTCGCCGGACAAGACACCGCCCAGCACCGAACCAATGGACTGATCCTCCTGGGCATGAGCATCGAAGGGATGTCTCTGAAGACGATCGAGCCGCACTTGGAGCTCATCACAGAAGCGCTCTGTGATGCTGGTCTCCGGGAATCCGAAGCCGCCGATCTGCAGGACCAGCTCGCTGGCGTTGTGTCCAGCATTATCAAGACTGCTGGTGCGGTGTTGCCACAAAAAGACGAGATCTCGTTTCGCCTCTTCTGGGTGCTCAACCACCTGCTCGCGAGCTCCGCTGAGTTGTCCATTGCCCAAGAAACGGTGAGTGGATGATTGATTGTGCTGCTCTCTCTGTACATTATCTATTGCTAGTATAACAAATGCTGGTGTCTGGTTGTTTTGTTAATGTGTAGGCGACAGCTGCGGTGAATGAGCTCGCTCTCAAGTGCGGACTCTCTGTTGATGTACGTCTCGAGCGGCGAAATCTATCATTCATCGGTCACAAGAACGCTTCATAACTGACGTCTTGCATGTGGAAATTAACTTTTTGCAGGGGCTTTATCTGCGCTACTTGGGCAAAATCCTGGACAAAATGGCGCTCCCTGCGGACGCTGCGTCCAGCTGGAAGAAGAGCGACCCGAGCCGCGTGCTGTTTGACTCGCTGTGTCGGCGTGGCGGCGCGGTACGATGAGCATTCCTCTAATGCGTGTTGAGCTAATACTGGGGTCTGACTATTGTGCTCGCATCCATGACTGATCAATCGTTTGTTGCTGCAGGCGTGCGGCGAGAACATGGGCAAGCTCGTTCCTGCGATCCTCGTTCACTTGGACGCGAGCCGCGATGCAGACGTGCGTCTTGCATTCCTCGCGCTTCTCGAGACGATGCTCGGGACGGATTCGGTCTTCAAGGTAACAACCAACTTTCCCATATTCATATCGTCCAAAACGACTGACAGTCGTGATCTGTTGCATACTTGTGCTCTGCAGTCTTTCCAGCCATTCAGTGTCCATCTTTTGCTCAACGGCATCATCCCAAACATTGTGTGGCAAGGAGGTCGAGTCGCTGCGACCATCAGGTATGTCCGCATCTTGAGGCTTTACATGAGGAGCGCTCTCTCGGGATGAAAACTGGCAGAATCTGTAATCAAAATAATCGCTAATGGAACTGCAGGAAAGTCGCAGTCGCATGCGCGTACACGCTTCTTCGTCAGGGACTAGCAGACCAGGCGTGTCTGTTTGAAACTGCGCCAAAGGTTTGTCAAGCTCTTCGAATTTAACTCTGCCATGCACAGGTGTTTGTCGGAATCTCGCCTGATGTTGCACTTTGAATGTTGTAGATGCTGCCGGTTTTGAAATCGTCGATGGACGACGGCGATGCGAAGACTCGCCAGTTGGTGTGCCTCGCGTTGCAGTACCTCTTCGTTGCGCTTCCGGGTTGCCTTGGAGGTACGAACGAATAGGCTCTTTCACCTGTTTATTTGGACGAGAGTGTTACAGACTGACCTTTTGATGATTATTGGTGTCACGATGCGCCGTGTTGTGGATCTCAGAGGAACCAGTGCACCAACTGTATGCGGAGATCCTCAAGCGACTCGATGACAGCAACGACACTGTCCGCAAGGCTGCGTGCCAGACCTTCAGCACTTTTCTTCGCGCGGCTCCAAAGGAGCACTTCAAGGGCACGATCATCGATTACACGCTCGACTGTCTGTTTGTGCACCTTGACGATTCCGACCCCAGCATCCAGGTTCGTCGAGTTCGTGTTGCATCGCTGGCTTCCTTCTGAGTTGCTGACCTATGTGCTTGTATGTGTTTCTTCGAAAACAGGAGGCTGTGTTCGATGTGATCAAAGAGGCGATTGAGGTCGATAAACCGCTTGTTGCTAAGAAGGCTCAAGAGAATCGAAGCCGTCACCAGAGTCCGAGACTTTGCGATCAGATCTTGGCTTTGACTGCAGCGTAGCTGGTGTTTCACGCGATACCACGGTAGATTGTTAAATATCAAGAAACGAATCTCGTGCACCTCACTTCTTAATACGAAACGGCATCAACGCATCTAGTGATCGACTACACTCAAAGTTGAAGGAGAGGTGCTGTCACCATGGCCATTGCGCTCACGCAAATTTCAGCTTCTGGTCGTCCAAGCCTTTGAAATACTGCACGAGATCCTCGATTCGCTTCTGATCGCATTGCTGACTCTTCTGCTTCTCCTTGAGGAGTTTGCGCTTCCGAAAAGTCTGCTTGCCTTTGGTAAACGTAAACGCTGGTGGCGTTTCTTGCGATGCACCAGGACACTTGGAGCTGTGAGGTGTACCTTGAGTCTCTTTTGCACGCGTTGGTTTCTCTGGCGTCGCCACCGTTCGTTTTCTTCTCTTCGAGGCTCGGTCGTCCGCTTCATTGCCTTGTGCAGTTTGGGGCTTCTTCCTTTTCGTCGCTGCCGCCAGTCCTCTTCGTCCTCGTGTACGAGACTGGATGTTGGTATCGACGTTTTCCTGATGGCAAGCAAACATGCATTCAAT
This sequence comes from Globisporangium sylvaticum, assembly GCA_023334975.1. Lineage (NCBI taxonomy): Eukaryota > Oomycota > Peronosporomycetes > Pythiales > Pythiaceae > Globisporangium > Globisporangium sylvaticum. The sequence continues at coordinate 22,339 of JAADVK010000164.1, forward strand.
TGAGGGAGTGCGTGCGCATTCTTAAATGATCTGACGGCACATTTGAGCAAACTTACTTTGTCATCCGCGCCTTGATCTGTTTCGTGCACAATCGTTCAATACCGATGAAAACATCCGCGGTTTCCATGGCGTACACAACAGTCACCAAGCACCATTCACTACCTGCATCGAACGAGTCGTCGAAATCGCAGCTCTTCTGCTTCGCAGGTGCGCCGACTGATGCTCGACGCGTGCGCATGGTGGCTGTGGTAGTGGCGACAGCGCGCACTGCTTGGTCTGGGCTCCTTACCTTTCCTGTTGCAATCGCAAAATGCGGAAATGCGGACTTGTGGAATTGCGCGGGTTTCCTTTGTGGCACGGCAGTTGAAGCGGCAAAGGGGGCAACCTGCAAGACAATCATTCTTCCTCGTCACACTGTCATTCTTGCTCTGAAAAAAGTGGATACTTCTGCCGCACGTCCATTGGCTGAAATGCAAGATGCGCCTTGTCTGTCCAACGGCTCTCTCGGAGTGGTCAGAAATCTCTTTATGGGTGGATTTCAGCGAATCAGATCCTGCCAGCCGCACACACACTTGCTTTTTTCGTCCGCCTCGCTCGCCCCCTCGCTCGTGAGTTCATTCCCAAACACGCTCATAAGCCCCACAGCAAGAGAACCAAGAAGCCAGCAAGCAAGCAACGATGAAGGTCGCGGACGCCGATAGCAAGCTCGTGGTCGAGGTGCAGCACCACGCGCTGATGAAGGTGAAGGACCAGCTGCTGCAGGTCATCAACCTGCGCAACGTGCGCGGTGTCTCGCAGTTCCTCGGTCTCGGCGAGGAGAAGCCGTTCAATGTGCCCGGCAGAGAAGCACTCGCCCCGCGCGCACGCAAGAACGTGATGTTCTTCAGCACCAACTACGCGATTTCTGCTGCGCTTGTGGGTGTCGTCACGATGTGAGTGTTTGTCTTCGTCTTGTGTGCCATAGTGCTGCAAAATGCGGCGCTCGTTGCTCGCTGATACGAATGGGATCGTGAGCCAGAGGGGTTAACGTGTGCGTTTCTGCTTGATAGCCTGCTGAACCCGATGTTCCTGTTCGTGCTGATCTGCCTGGCGGGATTATGGCTGTACGCATCGAGCGCGGCTGCGAACGAGACCGCTGAGAACCCGATGCTGGTGTTCGGAAAGCCTGTCTCGCCTGAACAGCGCAAGCTCGGTCTGACTGGAAGTACGTCTGCACAACGTGGTCTTTCTGTACCTCAGTTGGTTTTCTGGAAAACTTGCTAACTCTACTTATCTTTGCTCTGTGCGTCGTACAGTCAGCTTGGGTGTGATCGTCATCTTCGGAGGCTCCATTCTGTTCACGATCTGCACTGCCAGGTAAGAGAAAAGCTGAGTTGCGACCTCGTAGTCCCCTCCTTTCTGGTGGGTTTCTTACCGTGCTCTCTTTTTCCACAGCTCTGCGCTTGCGATTTCCCACGCCATCCTCCGTGATTGCCCAACTGTGCGTGAGGAAGACGAGCTCGGTTTCCTGTCGTCGGATGATGCCGACAAAATCGCGGACACCGTTTAAAGTGACGGCGCCAGATGCGACTTTATCACGGGCTAATATCTGCCCGAGTGCATAGATTTTATATTAGCGAGCGCCTCGATTCTGAAGAAGCGCCAAGCGGAAGCAGAGCTTTATTGCTGCTTCTTGTTTAAAAGACCGACAATAGAGCAGATCTCTTTTGTCGCTGCAAGACTATTTTAGCTCAACTTTCAGCCTCACAAGGGAGTTTGGAAATGTGGCCGAGTCCGACTGTTCGCGCCACCGCATAGGAAAGCGCTTTCGGAAGAGGTTCGGAAGTGGATAAAAGAGCACCATAGACTCAGACGTGTGGAAGCATCTCTCTCGAAAAGCGCGATGCAAAGCAGGCTGGTGTCAGAGAAGGAGAGGAAAGGAGATGCTGGTCCTTCGAGCGCAGGCACCAGCAGCAGCACCACAACAAGCGCAGGCTCGGGCGGCACAAGAGCAGCCAGACAGGTGCGCAGCAGTGGGGAAGGTCGTGATATCACACGAGGCGGCAGTGGCGGCGGCGCTTCCGGTGCAGCGCATGCTGGAGGCAACAGCAGCAGCGCAGCAGCCACAGGCAGTGGCAGCAAAAACGCCAAAACCAGCAACAGCAGCAGCGTGACCAAGTTCAAGACGAACTTCCGGAACACGATCTACGACACGCTGCTCCGACGCGGGTGGAGGGAAACGTACGCCAAATTGGTCATTACATAGTGCTTTGCTGTGCTGCGATTTCTTCCTAGTCACGTACATCCTGCCGGGCGAATATGCCATCTTCGTAGAGGTACGCAAACGGATATGAACAATGGGTGCTTGCAATATTCAAATATAGACGACAACAAATTCTCATGCTTCCACAGGAGTGCAAGCGGAGCCAGGGCGTTTGGATCATGAAGCCGATTGGAAAGTAAGGCTCTTCGTTCTCTAGCGTCGTTGAATTCTTCTTTCAAGTGCGCAACGATCACCTCGACTCACGGTTCACCTGTTTGACTGCTTGGTTGATACTTTTTGTAGAGCGCAGGGCAAAGGCATCTCCCTGTTCACAAAGCTGAGTCAGATCAGCGACTGGAGAACCGACTACCGGTGGTGGCCAGAGAACCAGCAAGTCGAGACGTACGTCGTGCAGAAGTACATCTCGAACCCGTACCTCGTGGGGGGCAAAAAAGTACGTGACGCCATTTTAAATCCGCTGTGTGCCTCTTTGGTCCAAAGTCTCCCTCACGATATGAATTGCTGGTGTTTTCTGTGTAGTTTGATTTGCGGCTGTATGCGCTCGCGCCGTCGTTCGCGCCGCTCGAGATCTACTTGTTCCGCGGCGGCTTTGCGCGCTTCACGAACTCGCGCTACTCGAACAACCCGAGCGATATCGCGAACTCGTTCATCCACCTCACGAACGTCGCGATCCAGAAAACGTCCGAGCACTACAACAAGAAAGTGCGTTTGGGCATGTTTATTCAACATTGAGCAAAACCTGCATGAGCTTAATAGGTTTTGGTGCATTCTGTATAACAGCACGGCGGCAAGTGGGACCTGCGCAACCTGAAGTTGTACATGATGTCCAAGCACGGCCCCGAGCGCATCAACAAGCTCTTCTTCGAGATCCAGATGGTGATCATCAAGTCGCTGCTGAGCATCGAGAAGATCATGATCAACGACAAGCACTGCTTTGAGCTCTACGGCTACGACATCATGATCGGCGAGAACCTCAAGCCCTGGCTGCTGGAAGTGAACGCCTCGCCCTCGGTACGCCCCCCATTTTGCTCCAGTCAAGATGACTTGGAGTGATATGATGGAATACTTAATGGCTGATCAACTTGGGATGTACACATCAAAGCTTTCAGCCAATATGGCGTCCGACTACCAGCTCAAGTGCGGCATGCTCAAGGACATGCTCAACGACATGCTCAACGACATGCTCAACGACATGCTCGACATCATCGCCGTCGAGAACAAGTACGTTTACGTGATGATTACTGGTTTGCACCATTTGTTGGCGCAGCTATCACACTTTTCGATAGTCGTCATGCAACCACCAACAAACTCACAAGATGTGTGGATGGATATGTGACAACCAACGTTTGCTTGTGCCTTTTTGCAGCAAACCGGGCGGCGAAGACCGCGTCGGGGGTTTTGACCTGGTCTACCGGGACGGCTTCCTCAAGAAGAGCGAGAACTGCATGTACACGTCGTTCCTCGGCTCGGACATCAAGCGCACGACCAAGCGACCAGCAGCCTAGGTGACTGACTCGCTTTGGGCATGCTGCATATACATTAGCTGCCGTCGCCCTCGATCACTCAATGCATGCGGAACATGAGCAAGAAACGAGTCATTTCCCTCCATCGCGCCGCACTGAAGCTGTTCGTCGACTGCATGATGTTGTAATTGCACCTGCATTATACAACGACTGAGTCATCCAAGGTCAAGTGTAGTTAGTTTATCACCTCATCTCCCTTCATCTTCATCTTCAGCGCAAAAAGCAAAGCCGTCATTTCGTTCGTTCACTCGCTCATCAGCACCAGCGCGAAAGAGAAGGTCCGACACTTTACAAGCGCGGACCTGTAGACGATCGCCACGAAAGAGTTCAGTTCAGTTCAGCGTGGCGTAGCGTGGTTCTATCTGATTTTATCAGCAGCAATTGCAGGTTCCCCCACACCAACAGCTCTGGAGAACCGCAACAACAGCGCGTAAGTGCGCTTGCAAAGCACCTTCTTGTGAAGGAAGCATCAGATGCGTGCGCCATTCGGAGCAGCTCTATTCGTCGCCAACTATGTGACGGTAGTGTGAGTGAGGCGTTCTCAGATGCCATCGCATCGATGACATGCCGCAATGCGAATGAGCGATTGGGCAGCATCGCGATCAATCTGGGGCGACCATTGTGCCACACTCGCACAAGCTGACGCTGCGCGCGTGGACAAGACTTCTCGAGCTACTGTCGCTACAGTATGAACACGCCAAGCTGCCGCATGAGTACGGGCGAGCGAGCAATCCGTCGACTGATGTGGCGACGACTTGGAAGCAGCGTGCGCCGCAGCATTCCTTCCGTGCCACGCCGCCGATCTTGATTTCTGCTTCCTTCTGCGGCTGTGCAGTCTTCCGCACAAGCAATTGTGCAAACACAGGCTCACGCCGCGCAGGGTGCCAGCGCAGAATCATCACCGTTTGCTGACAGTACACGTCGGACCGACGATCGCGAGCGAGCGCAAGCTCATCCTTCCCACCTCTCTTCAACTGTCCACGTGTTTGGTCGTGTTGTGGCGTTCTGGTGTTGGCCATTCGTGCTCTGACAACTCTCGGCGGCTGAGCCAATCAGCGGCGGAGCTGCTGGTGACAGTGAGCCCTCGGCGACTGTGGAAGATCGACCCCGCGCTTTCTCGCGATCGGATTGGCCGAGAGAGGAGCGGTTTGGGGGGACCGTTACACAACCCATCCCACTGTGACAGCGTGACGATCCGCAATTGGAACAGCGAATCAAACAGCGCGATCTCTCGAACGAGCCAATCAGCGCGCGCCATTTCGCTGACACCGCTGCAAAACTGACACTTCAACCCTTGTGGCTCTGAACATTTCAGTTCTAAAAAAGCGCGCTCGTGAAGAATAAATGACCAAATATCTTCGCTCGTTTGAGAATCGGCAGCAAGCACAACCCCAGCCAGCCAGACCAGGCCAGATGCGATGCCCGATGCGTTTGCGGTTTATCAAGCGAAGAAACTGGTGACACGAATTTTTGTCGTCTAGAAGTTAGCCAAACAGCAGCGCAAGCGCCTCCACGTCAGCAAAACCAAGGGAATGGTGGGAGGAGGAGCGCATTATAATAGGCGCGCTTCCTCTGAAAAGGTATCCTTTTGATGAGTTAGGGATTGAATATTTGTGGAGGGAAGGCTCTGGAGACCACGAAAAGAAGAGCAAAGCGCACGCCAGCAAGATCCGCGCAAAGTTATCCGCACGCGTGCCAGTTTGAGCAAACACCACCCGATAGATTGTCATCTCTGTAAGACAGAGAAAGCGAGAAAATAATCTGCCACAGTTTTCACACCTCAAAACTGCCCAGAAAAATATTAAATATAACCATCTCAGTTTTAAAATACCGTTTAACTTCGGTTCCGACTCCATTTTGTTTTTTGGGGTGCAAAGAGGGGATGGCCGGATTTTTCTGCTGGTGCTCTGGATCGCTCAGATGCACAGAGAAAGGGGGCGTGGCACCTTCCCACAAGACAAAAATAACTTGCCAGATAGACAACAGCGAGCGAGCGAGCAGAGCTAACGAGCCAAACCCCCGCATCCCAGGAGCTCACTCATTCATTCCCGGTTTTGCCAGCTCCCAAGCAAGCAGCAAGCAGCACACTTGGACCGCCAAGCAGCTCTACCACATCCACTGCATCACACACACACAGCAGCAGCAGCTCTTATCACGATGTGGGTCTTTGGCTACGGTTCGATTGTGTGGAAGACCGACTTCCCGGCGGAGGAGACCATGTTCGGCTTCGTCAAGGGCTACCACCGCCGCTTCTGGCAGGGCTCGCCCGACCACCGCGGCACGGTCGACAGTGCCGGCCGCGTCGTCACGCTCATCAGCACGCGCCAGATGAAGCGCTTCAACGACGAGCACGCGCACCTCAAGAACGACAGCATCACGTGGGGCCGCCTCTACAAAGTGCCGGACGAGCACGTGAAGAGCACGATCGCGAACCTCGACAACCGCGAGCAGGCCGGCTACGACCGACGCATGGTGCGCGTGCACTGCACAGACGGCCGCGTGCGCCGCGCGCTCGTGTACATCGCGACCCCGGACAACTCGGACTTCCTCGGCCCGTCCTCCATGGATGACATGGCGCAGACGATCGCGACCAGCTCGGGCTTCAGCGGCCCAAACTTTGAGTACCTCTTCAAGTTGTGCGAGGTCATGCGCGTCCTGAAAGTGCGCGACCCGCACCTCATCGCACTGGAGAACGCGGTGCTCAAGTACACGCAGCCACTGGTTGAGTGGAGCGAGAAGCTCTGCGACATCCAGTAAAGCAAGCGCCAGCGCCAGCAGCAGCAGCAGCAGCGACGACAACACAAATGTACAATAACAATACCCTCCAAGTGAAGCAGACAAGAACCAGCCAGCTTCATGTAAAACCGGACCTCTCCCACCCGACAAGGTATCGACAAACGGGAAGGAAATCATCAGCCTTAGACAGACAGTACAACCACAAGAGCGCGGCCATGGTCACTGAATTTGATCAGCGCAGTAGCAGTAGCTTTCCATGCATTCTCTTGCGTATCATCAAAGTGTAAACTAATTTATTATTCTCCTTGGCAAGCAAGTCATTGCCATCAACCAACACCAACAAAGCAAAGTCTTCTCAGTCTTGTGCAGCTCTACCAATAATGGTGCACCGCGGCATTCACGAGCTCTGCATGCGTGCAATGTGGAGAGGCCACGTGGCATGGACGATCCATTCGTTCACTGCATGCATGCGGATCGCCAGCCAGCACCAAGAGCATGATGTGCTGCTTGTCTGTGCCAGCGATCGTCAAAATGAAACAAAGGAGCGAACGCGAACTTTAACGAGAGTGTGTTTGAGAAAGCAACTCGCGTAGATATAACATTTGTGTTTTTACTCATGTTTTGCTTATGTCAAAGTCAGTATTTATAAAATTTACGGACATAACAAATCGCACTATTCATCAGGAAGCTCACAGTCGTTAGCTGGTAGGTGCGACTCATTCGCATTCATTCTTCTCAGACCGACTGAACGAGAGCGTCAGCAGCTACCGAAAGCGAGAAGACTCAAGAGAGTGCGCTGAGATGTGGGTCTTTGGATGTGAGTAGCTCCTCCTCTGCTGTACGCGCTAGAAGAGCTTGTACGCATATCGCTCTCTGTGCACAGCTGTGCGCGAATGCGTGAATAACGTGCCGTAAAACAATACTCTCTCACCATTTTCTCACTGGACCTGTCTGTTTGCTGTCGCGTCTGTAGATGGCTCGATCCTTTGGAAGACCGGGTTCCCAGCGAACGACACTGCGTTTGGCTACGTGAAGGGCTGGCACCGGCGCTTCTGGCAGGGCTCGCCTTGGCACCGCGGCACATCAGAGAGCACGGGTCGCGTCGTCACGCTCGTCAGCTCGGAAGACATGAAGCTCTTCGCAGACGACGAGCACGCGCACTTGGAGAACGACGATATCACATGGGGACGACTATACAAAGTTCCTGGAGAGCATATCGAGGAGACGCTCGCGCAGCTTGATGTGCGAGAGGCCGGTTATGAGCGGCGCATGGTTCAAGTACACTGCCAGGATGGGAGTGTGCGCGAAGCAGTCATGTACATCTCAGCACCAGGCAGTCCAGATTTCATCGGTCCTGCGCCGATGCAGGACATGGTGCAGCAAATCGCGACGCGCTCCGGTAACAGCGGTCCCAACAACGAGTATCTGCTGAAGCTCTGCGAATGCATCCGCGCGCTGGAAGTGCACGATCCGCACATGTTCGCACTGGAGAGCGCGCTGCTTGAGTACATGCGCGCAAGCGAACAGCAAGAGCCGAATGCTGCTTCGACAGCGATCCCTGTGGTGAACTAGGTTGCACTGATGAGCTAGATCTATCAACACTTAGAGAAACGGTAAAATGCAAGTTTACTTGGTTGAAATGACTCCGGTTATTCTTGCATGGAAAACTGTTGCGTCACCATGAAAAGATCAATTTCACAAAGTGTACCCCAATGGAAAATGGCAAGAGCCTCGCCCTTCCCCACGTGCTCTAGCATTGCTCAGGACCTGGCGACGAAGCTGTCCGCGCCAGAAGAAAAGCTCTTTGCGTGCACGCAGACTCGGTTGCGAACGTACTTTAGCGACTTCCACGAGCTCGAGGGCTTTGCGGTTCTTGGTACCAGCCTCGATCGGCTTTTCAGCAAAGTCTCACTTGAAGTGCGAGCTTTGTTCCATGAATGCCACGACTCGCTTCAGACAATTGAAGAGCTCAATAGCGCAACGAGAACACTCAAGGAGGAGCTCCACCACCAAAAAGGGCTTTGTGACCAAGTGGCTCTTGAAGCGCAGAGCCTGATGGAGCGGTTTGCCAGACTGCAAAACGAGCCCGAGCTTCAAATCGAAGAGCTCCACGAGTTCTACGGCGCGCAAGAGAAGCTGCTGCAGAAGAAATGGCGCATTGACGCGGAACAGCGCCATCGATGCGAGCTCCAGGCTCTCGTTCACGAGCAGACGCAGCGCATGGAGCTGGTGAACATAGAGAACCAGCAGCGAGTGGTCAAGATCAAGAAGCAGTCGGAAGTGAAGAAACAGGCTGAGCTGGAGTACGTGCGGGTACAGTTGCGTCTGCAGGTGCGAGTGCAAATGGAGCGAGAAGGTGTGAGTCACTTGGATACGTACAAGACCGAGTGCGCACAGTACAAGCAGGAAATGAAAGCCATGCAGAGGCAAATCTGGAGGTTTGAAGAGCATTCACAGACAAAGAAGATGGGCGAGTCAGTGTGACATTGCTCGATGTTCATCTGGGGTACACTACCCCATTAATGCAATCGTCCAGCTCGAAGCACAAGCAGTGTGCAAGAACAGAAGGCACTGACTAAGTAGAGACTCTGGTCACTGAGGCACAATTGATCATCATTTTAGAGGTAGTTTAGCTGGATTGATCAAATAGGAAAGGAATGTCGGACTCCTCTCCTAAGTTCGCACTGGGCAGTCACAGTAGAATGCGTATTTATGAAGAGTACGTATTTTATAGATAAATCATGCAAAAGAAGAGTATTTTGAAACCACTGCGTTTTAATGCATGAGTGTACTTTAGATACAGTATACTGTACTGTGCTGAAATGACGTCGCCAACAGAGCACACCATTTTCCAGCTCGCCACCTCGAACGCAGCGAGCAATCTCTTCTTCAACACGCGTCCGTCCGCGATGTGGGTCTTTGGCTGTACGTGAATGTGAATGCCCTCTACTGTACACCCACATGCGCTCACCAGTGATACTCTCTGTACAGGACTAGTACTCACGTCTCTCGTGCTCTTTTAACAGACGGTTCGATCGTGTGGAAGACCGACTTCCCAGCGCACGACACCATGTTTGGCTTCGTCAAGGGCTACCACCGCCGCTTCTGGCAGGGCTCGCCCGACCACCGCGGCACGGCAGACGCGCTCGGCCGCGTGGTCACGCTCATCAGCTCGCAGGACATGCTGCGCTTCCAAGACGACCACGCGCACTTGGAGAACGACAGCGTCACGTGGGGACGGCTCTACAAAGTGCCAGACGAGCACATCGAAGGCACGCTCACACAGCTCGACAACCGCGAGCAGGCGGGTTACGAGCGCTGTATGGTGGACGTGCACTGCCAGGATGGAAGCGTGCGCAGCGCGTTGGTGTACATCGCGACGCCCGAGAACGCGGACTTTCTCGGTCCGTCGTCGCTCGACGTCGTGGCGCAGCAGATCGCGACGCGGTCGGGGCCGAGCGGCACCAACATCGAGTACTTTGAGAAGCTCTGCGAGAGCATGCGCGCGTTGGGTGTGCACGACCCGCACCTCGTGGCGCTGGAGGAAGCAGTGCGCAAGCTGAGCTCCTCGCATAGCCAGATTTCGAGCGAGAGTCCACAGTTGCAAAAGCAGGAAGCATAACCCGCAGACATGTAACCTACAGATTGGCCCAAACATGAATGGATGCGTGCATCATGCTTCCCTCACATAAACAAGGTCATAAGTACAAAATAGACATCAATTAGACGCCTTGTCCTGATGTTCAATTTGCCAGACACAACATTTGAAACGCACTGGAACCTGGAACTCTGTCGTCATTGCACAATCATAGCCCTTTCATTATTCGGCCGTTGGACAGCGCATACCGCCGGAACAAAGGACTTGGTGCACATCACTTCTACAAATGGTCATCCCTCCAATTTATATACACACAAAGAAAGCACCGTCTTTCGCCGTCGCCGCAAGTCGGGTTAACTGATATCGGTACTGGGAAGCTAGCCCTTCATCCCGGCAAAGGCGTCAATGTTGATCGACTTGGGCTGCTGGCTCTGCTGCTGGAAGCCGTTCACGTCCACAGGGTTCATCAGCTGCGAGATGTTGTAGTTCACCGGGTTGTTCATGTTGACCGGCGCGCCGACGCGCACGGGCTGCTGCTGCTGCACTCCCGGCTGCTGCTGCTGTGCGACGACGGGCATCGTCATCCGACCACCATTCGCCATCGCCATGCCAGGCTGCTGCTGCACGCCCATCATAGGAGCCACAGGGGTCCCTCCCATTTGCATTGACTGCTGAAAGTTGGTAGGCTGATACATCCCACTGTTCTGGGGTGGTCGCTGCTGCTGTTGCTGAGGGAACCCATTGCTTGGAGCCGCAAACTGGTTGAAATTGATACTAAATGTCCAAACCAACACACAACAGAGGCAAACCAGTCAGCACACCAGCTCAAAGCTCACACTCAAGAGGATAGCACGATTGTTTTGAAGGTGGCGAACGTACGGGGCTTGCGTTGGCTTGAGCGGCGCGGCTTGGGGTACATTTGCGAACGGGTCAACGTATCTACAGAGATAAAGAATGAAGGGGCAGTGGTGTGTCAGTCAGTATACGACAACAGATGCAACGAGTGTGTACAGCTACGCAGGCACTCACGGCGTCGGGTTGGGTTGAATCTGCGCGTTGTACGGAGGCGCAAACGCTGGACTGCTGGACGTACGAGGGTTCGTTTGCTGCTGCTGCTGTTGTTGTTGTTGCTGCGGTGGATTCACACCAGTTTGCGCTGCAAAAGTCGACTATTTCACAATAGAAACCAAAATCCACATAAATTGGTATCAGTTCTCATATCCAGAAACTCAAGTGAGAAAAACTCCAAATCAAAAGGGTACGTACCCCCGCGAGAGGATCAAAGAACAGCGCTTGCGCTGGCACGCTCACGCTCGGACCAAAGTCGTCGATGAGGTTGATCTCTGGCTGCTTCTTTTGAGGCGGTGCTGTGTGCGTCTTCGCCTGCATGGGGGCCGGTGGCGACTGCGCAGATTGCGGAGCAACCGGCGCGCCATACTGTCCAGATTGCGATGGCCGACGCTGCTGCTGCTGTTGTGGGTATGGCGGTGACGCGTTGCCAAACGACCCTCTGTCGTTACCAAAAGATCCTCTGTCGCTGCCAAAGGATCCTCTGTCGTTACCAAAAGATCCTCTATCATTGCCAAAAGATCCTCTGTGACCGCCACCACTGTCGCGGGACGTGCCAAAGCTGTTAGAGCGCGCTTCAGGCGAGCGGTTCTGAGCTCCGCCGCCGTGATGCGAGTATTGACCAGGACGACCCATTGGCTCGGCTGGCGGCGGAGCGGACATTCCGTTTGGACCCCATCGCTGCGTTCCAAACGTGCCTGAAACCGTGAATGAATGACAACACAACCAGTTGTAAGCACAGACGTCATTTGTGAGTCGTCAATTAATTGCAGGCACTCACTCGTTTGCTGTTGCTGCTGCTGGGCATTCGGCAGCGCATACGTCGAGGTCGTGACTGGTCCCTTGAGTCGGCGGTAGACGTCCCAGTGGCGGAATGGAATGCGGTCCACAGCCAAATCTACATTCACACGCGCACAACACGATCACATGAGTGAGTGTCTTGTGTGCATTTACACAATCACATGGACTTGAACAGCGCATTACCGTATTTGGGCACATCGGCAGACTCCAAGTCGTTAATGCGCACTTCAAAGACATGGTTCGAGCCGTCGAGGACCATCAAGAACTTCCAATTGCCAGGCGTAAACTGCACCAGAGCAGCACAAGGACGTAAACAATCAGTCGGTTAGCCAGCCAGCCACCGCCTCTCACGATTCCCAAGCGTTTATGGAGAGCTCAATAAATGGATGCGAGCATGCTTTACCGTTGCGGAGTAGTGCATTTGGTGTCTGTCAAACTCCACCACCTGTCCAAGCACATTCACGCACACCGTTACCAGTCAGACTAATAAGCTCTAGCAGTCGCAATGTGCCACCACATACACACACAAAGACAACAGAGAGCCGTCAGCTGAGCAACAACCAACCTTCTTGTAGGACATGATCGAGTGCACGAGCACGACCTCGTGGGTCACATCTGACTCGCCGAGCGTAAACTTCCACGAGATGCGCTTCTTGGACGCCGCGACCATCTCGCCGATGTGGCTCTCTTCGCGCGTGACGCGCTTCGGCGGGCCGCGCTCCGCCGGGTCCGGCCGCGGGTTGTAGATGTGCGCTGCGTTGCCGGTGTACATGGTGTGGTCAGTCTGCTACTGCTTGGAGGGCTTCGCTGGTCGCAGTCAGAGAGAGAGAGAGAGAGAGAGAGAGAGAGGAGCGGTTCTTGCGTGCTTGCGTGGTGGCGCCTGCTTGGTGACTGTGGGTGTGGGATCTTGGGCTTCTTTTCTGATGTGAAAAGAAAAAGAGCGGCGAGCAGCTCCAAACCCTCTCAAGCGTGATATAGCTCCTGCATTCTGAGCTAAATCGTTTTTGAGAGGGTTCAGAAAAGGAGATGGATAGGCTGTCTCGCTCATTTCGAACCCATCGTTTGTCTCACTCATTTAGAACCCATTCTCCTCTCGATGTTATGCCGTAAACCTCTGTACAAGACAAACCTCTATACAAGACAAACCTCTATACAAGACACATAAACATGGTGGAGAAATCGTGGATGTTGACGGCCAAGGAGAATGCAGAGACGATGGTGAACCAGGCATCAACGACATCAACGAGTTCTTTTTGGTTAAAGCTTATCTCTGTAATAAGCAGCACACCACTCATGGGCAGTGCCTCTGTATCTGTGCGTGGGGGAGTCTAGGAGAAGGTCATGCCGAGACCAAGCTGCGCGCGCTTGATGTTGTCCTGTGTTTGTGAGAGTGACAAAAACGAGGTAAGCACAAACTCCAACGCTTTCCAGATGAGAGCAAGCGGTATTGTAACGCACATGAGCGTGGGATTTGAGAATCCACGAGTAGTTGGCCTCGAGGCGTCCGATGCGGGTGCCCCAGACGAGCCCCATGCCCACGGACACGCGCGTGTCGTCCGCGAGGTTCTTCATCCACTTCTTCTCGTCCAGCAAGCGGCCCCAGGTCGTCAGGTTGCCCGCGTTCGCGAAGAACTGGCCGCGGATGCCGAGCATCTGAATAAATAGCAAACCGCAGTAAGATCAGCCATCTCTGGTCAGATCCCATACAAACAAAGCAAACTCAAGCCCATACACATTAGCCAAAGTACAGACACGTACCGCCAAGAGCGGCATTGGGCACGGGAAGCCCACGCTCGCGGTTCCGTTGTAGCTGAGTTCGCCGCCGAGTGAATCACCCGCCGCGACGCCGCCGTCACGAGGCGACGCACGAGGACCGACGCCTTTGTGGTTGAACCCGCGCAGGCTCATGGGGCCACCGAGGAAGAAGCGGTCGCTGATGCGCGCCGGACGGTTCTCGTCCGAGCCGTACGACTTGACCGCCCCCATGTGGTACGACAAGCTGAAGTTCAGGATCGGCAGCCCAAAGAGGACCGGTCCGAGCGAAAAGTGCTTCTGGCCCGCGACCTCGGCCTTCACGAACTTGACGTCGCCCAGGAAGCCCGACACCTCCGTGCTGTACTGGAAGAGCCCGCCGAGCGTCGGGTAGACCACGTTGTTGCGCGAGTCGTCCTTGAAGACGTACTTGATGCTGGTCTTGGTCGACGGCAGCGCCTCCGAGAGGATGCTCGGCGACGCGCGGAACGCCGTCGGGATCTTCGAGTCCCGGCGCGGGATGATATCGCGCCAGCCGACGTTGAGCGACAGGTCGTGCACGCCCTCGTAGTCGCTCACCGAGATGCTCCCGCCGCGGATCTTCTCGTTGTACGAGCTCAGGTATTCGTGGTTGTGCAGCTCGTTCGCGGCCGTGGCGCTCAGGTACAGTGGGAGGCCGAGGAAGCGCGGCTTCTGGAACGTCGCGCGCTCCGTGTTACTGCCCGAGCGCGCGTACGTCGCGCCGAACGTGAGCTTCTCGGCGGTTCCGAACGCGTTCGAGAGCGTCAGCGATGATTCCTGAAGGGTAAGTCAGCACACAGTCACAATCGCGTTAGAGCCATTGGACATTGATCGAGGTCGTGATGAGGACGACTGCGCGTTCGTGGTGGAATAGGCGTATGACATACCGCAGCCTCTTCGTTGCCGTCGGTCGTAGCGCCGAGGTGCAGCGAGCGCCAGCTCTTTTCTTCCACGGTGATCGTGATATCCGTCTCATCCTTCTTGCCAGAGCTCGCTGTAGTTGAAGCAAACATACTCAACACGTCAGCATCTTCCAGCCAACTCCACAGTATATCCAGCATAACACATACACATACGTACACTTGTCGAGGTCAATGCGGATCGAGCTGAAGATGTCGAGCGCCTTCAGCTCCTGGGTCGCGATCTCCAGGTCACGCACAAGGTACCCGATGCGGTCGGCTTCGTAGGCGTCCTGTTATTTTGCATCATCGTCACGCCACACACACGACAACCGTTAGCGTACTCGTTCAGAATGACACTACCACCTCACTGTCCGTCTTATCAGCCAACGCAACGCCTTTAACGCACCTGGAGCTCATTCTCAAACACTTCCGTCCTGTCATGTTCAATCAGCGGAGACAAAGAGCGCGCAACCGTCACTACTCACACAACCACCGCGAGCCTGTACGCGAGTCAGTCAGTCAGTGAATCGTTCGCACGCACCTGGTGCGCTTGTTGCCCTTGATGAAGACCTTGCCGATGCGCATCGGCGGCCCCCACGGGTGGTGCGCGTCGTCGCCTGCGTGCTCCGCCATGGTGCTCTGGTTCTGGTTTGATCTGCTCGCCTCTGGTTCCTCAATCACTTGCTCACTTCAGTCAGCACTGGTTGTCAAAACATGCGACGTGCGTTTGCGGATCCAACTATTAACTGGTTTCTGTACTCTTTTAGTTCGTATCATATTGATATATCACATGGAGTTAATTAACCGCCTTTTTTGGTGTGTCATGCCGTGCTGCAAAATGCGCGATAACTCAAATTGACAAGCGATGGTGTCGGTCTTCCGACGCTTCCAGCTCATGCTGGCGGGCACGACGGCCGCGAGACGCTTCCAGGTACTGCACCGCCTCTATTGGTGGAATGTATATACCAGCGTACTAATGATCACCGTGCGTGTGGAATGATCTGTAGGAAGAAGCGGATGTCGGTGTCGCGGCTGTGCTCACGTGCTACCGCGGATTGAGACTGCAAGGCGCGAACGCAGAGAAGTATGGGCAGCTTTATTAATACTGCGGCATGATGTGTGTGACCTATCACTGATGCATCTGTGTATACGCTGGCTGTGCGTTTGCGTGTGTGCTTCTGTGGCGCGTGCAGAGACAACGGCGAGCTCTTTGAAGAGGCCGTGGCGCTCATCCAGAAGAAAAAGTTCGAGCAGCAAAAGGCGTACGTCCAGGAGCAAGTCGCTGCGCAGGTAACCACGCGAACGCTTAGCACACAAAGCGCCACTGCGTATGCTATTGCTAACTGTGAATTTTCACCCAACTGTATGCAGCTCGAGACCGCGTTCGACGCGATCCTCAAGACGCCGTCGGTGCTGGACGCAATTTCGCCCAAGATCTCGCTCTCGGGCTTTGAGCGCTTGGACAAGACCACCGACAAGGTATGGCCATCTGGTGTTCAATTACAGTGTGTCGCTGGTAAGCATCAGTGACTCATTGCATATCTATCTATTTATCTCTCTTTCCAAATCCCACAGCAAAATCCCGAGCACACTCTGGAAAAGCTGCTCGGCTACTCGCTGAACGTGGAGACCTCGAGCATTGCAAATGCCGGTGAAGGCGTCAAACTGAACGGCAAAGTGCCGATTGGCTCACTCGTGGTAAGCAGCAGCTATTGCGCAAAGAGTAGTGTCACATTACATTGTCGATACTCTGCAATTGCACCAAGACGCTTGCTCATCTACGCTCATATTGTCTTAGGCGCTGTTTCCAGGAACCGTGTATCTCCCAGAGCACTTCAAGAAGGTACGAACGGCATCACGTCTACCTCTCCGTGACGACACCTTCAAAATAACGAGTCATTTACGGACTGCCTTGTGTACATAAACAGCCTCAGTACCTAAAGGAGATCTCGGACAACCCGTACGCGCGCGCACGCTTCGACAGCGTCGTGATTGACGCAAAGCGAGAATGTGCGTAACTGTTTCCATTATTCAGGGTGCTGTCACTGAGTTTACTAACTCTCCTCGATGAATATCCTGCACAGCGTCCACGCCTCGCAACCCACTCGCAGTCGCGCACAAGATCAACCACCCGCCGCCGGGCTCCAAGCCGAACGTGATCCCGTTCTCGTTTGATTTTCCACCGGAGGAGCCGTTCACGCAACCCGAGCACCAGAAGCTGATCCCCAACTCGTTTGTCGAGATGCCCTCGCGCTGGTCCATGTTTGGCAAACGCGCGCTTGTGCATGTACGTTGTTACTGGCTTGTGTTGAGTTGGCAATATGTGAATAACAAACAATGTTGGATACTCACGTCATTGTACTGTGTGTCTCCGTGTGTGTGGCTGACAGGGACTTGCGTTCATCGCGACTGCGGACATTGAGGACGAAGAGCTCTTTTTGAACTACAGGTACGAAAGGAAATCCTGTGGAGCTACTGCGAATGCCTTGCGCTAATCTTTGCTGTGTGTATGGACCTTTTTGAGCAGATACAACCCGAACAATCCGCTCCCAGACTGGTACGCGCCAGTGGACCTTGAGAGCGACCGGGACATGTGGAAGTAATCGCATCACGCGTCCTACTTTTTTGCTTCGGAGGATCATTTGTCATGAGCTCGTTCTTCTTCTTCGTATAGAAATATATTGAGTCGAGCCATCCTTTCTCTCTACTACAGCAACATGCATTCGATTTTGCCAAAGCGCATTTGGAGATTTCTGGCTGGCACCTGGAAGCCGTGGTGCTGCTGCTTGTGCTTGATTGCGGGAGCTTTGCTTTGTTTCTGTTTTTACTTGGGGAACTCGGCGTTGTTGGACAAGATAATGCCGACGATCACGCCAAAGATGCCCAGCGCACTGGCGAAAATCTCCACGATCAGGATCTTCACGTATAAACTCGCGTTCTGCGCATCCGCGAGCACGCAACTGCTTCCGGCAATGCCCACCGACACACTATTGATTGGCACCATACAAACAAAGAACAGCACACAACACATGTCAGTCCAATGCATGCAAACAACAACTCGTCATCATCACAGAGCTTTTCCACGCACCCGCTCGCAATGTTCGTCAGGCCCACAGCGATGCCCGCGCCAAAGACCGCGTAGCCGGCAAAGTAGAGCGACACCTCGTTGATCGGCGCGTCGCCCGCGTTTCGGAGCGCCGGCTGGTTCATCTTGCTCTGGAGGATGATCGCGATGATCACACCATAAATAGCAGTCGCTTCACAGAAAATGATGCTAATGGTTGTGTACAACGCAGAACAGCAACACAAGCGTGAGCATACGTACGTATGCCGGTCGGATGAAGCCGGCCAATGTGATGGATAGATAGCATAGGAGAAACAGATCTCACCTGACCAAGTTCTTGGAGCGCACGCGAGGAGCCTTCACAGAGGCACCCATCAGACTCGACCCCGTCAAAAAGATGCCCCTGTATGGTTAGCATCATCACCATCACCACCATTTCGCACTCATCAGAATCACCGCATACATACATACGCGAGTAGAAAAGCAAACCAAGGGAATCTACGTTGCACTTTACGTACCAGGCAGCGCCGACGATGGAGAACCCCAAGCCGAACGCGACGCCCATGCTGCCCCACGCATACGGCGAGATGCTGCTCAGCACATCACCCCAACCTACGCACAACCATTCCAGTCATCAGTACGCACGCATACATACAATGAGTTAGCAGCCTAGCATTGCTATCGATTATCAGAAGATCTCTCGCTAATGCTGTGTGCATTGAGCTCTTGGATGTTGTTGTAACGACGACAGCACACAGCCTGTAGGCGCTATTTAACGCCGCTTCTTTCACACACAGGACCGCAGAACGCACCTTGGTTGAATAGCTCGTCGGTGGCGGCGCTCATGCTCTCTGCTGGTGCTCGTATGCGGATGCGGCGCTTGGAGATGGAGATGAAGGCGGCAGTGGCTTGGCTTTGGCTGTGCTGCTTCCTTGCTTTTCTGGTTGGGACGTTTCTTGCTGGGAGAAAAAAAGCAGCGCAAAAAAAGATCACGGTACAGTAGTGCACACAGGACAATAAATGTTGCTTATACTTGTTATTCTGTCTAATGGAGTAATATTAGTCACATTCGAGCAACATTTTGTCGGTGCCATTTGGGTTTGCTGGTGCAGTTGCTATTTCCCAAAGCAAAAGGGCTGAACCACAACAGAGAGAGATGGCGACGATGGACAAGAAGGGCAAGCGCGCGCTGTACGTGGGCGGACTGGACAAGCAGGCGAACGAGCAGGTGCTCTACGCGGCGTTCGTCCCTTTTGGTCCGCTCAAGAGCGTGCAGGTGCCCATGGACTACTCCACGCGTACGTATCTTCTGATGTTGCCACTGTCTATCTCGTTCATTCTGACGCAGAATGGCACAATTGAATTCGGATACGAGTGGTGCTGTGTATGATATGATTAATTATCTCAAGAAGACTAACAGCCAAGGGTTCATGTGTGTCTGTTTAAAATGTTATGTCCTTCATGTGTGCGCAGAGACCAGCAAGGGCTTTGGCTTTGTCGAGTATGAAGACGCCGCGGATGCCAAGGAAGCGATGGACAACATGGACGGTATGCAGTATGGCGCGTTTGCTCTTTAGAAATACAAGCATTGTGGTGGTGCTCACGTCTTCTGACTCGCTATATTCTAAACAATGTTGTTGCTCGCATGAACAGAATCCGAGCTCTTTGGGAGAACGCTGCGCGTGTCGATTGCAAAGCCGGACAAACCAAAGCTCGGCGCGCGAAAGCCAGGTACGTTCGCTTGCCGCGCCTCGAGAGCGCATTTCTGTTGGTTATTATTGTAGCTCCACGTATAATAACTAACTGTGTGTGCTTCTTGTGCGATTCGCATTGTAGTGTGGGCGGAAAATGACGAAGCGAGGGAGTCGATCACCCCGGAAGATGGTGACGCGCCGCCGCAGCAGCACCCGACTGTCAGTTCCAGCACCCCAAGCAAACCATAGGTCGAAGATATTTAACACACACACACACACACATGCAGACGCTTCCACATAGGTAACACTGTCAAGACAACCAGTTATATCGTGTGTGCGCTGCTCTTACTTATCTCCCTTCCCTGGTGTTTGGTATGTGAATCGTCCCGGTTGTCACCACCTCATTCCTGTTCAGACAGTCAACAGGAGCTTGTTGGCTCCTGCGTATTGGCTTCGGGGCGAAAGGAGCTGAAAAATGTTTGAGTTGCTCAAATTCAGCATTGATACAAGGCCCGATATTCGAATACTGCATGGTGATCCCAACGATACAAGTCAAGAG
>JAADVK010000165.1:0-42219 GCA_023334975.1 Globisporangium sylvaticum
AGAGCCACAGAGATAGACAGAGAGAGGGAGGGGGGGGGAAGTTCAGCTGGTGTTAGGCGCTTTCTGGTCGGTTTGCTGTTGCTGTTGTGCGCGAATGCGGAACAATGCGGAATGGGGGAGGCGAGACACGCGAGAGGCGTGAGTTGCAGCTCAGGTGCGGTGCGCGACACTCGCTTTTTAATCTCTGCCCTCGCTCTTCTCTTCGCTCACCTGCTTGACACCTTGCGTGAGGTGGCTCGCTTGTGTGACTGTGTCTGGAGAGGCGTTTGGCAGAGATTAATGTGAGGCGGGAAGTGTGGGCTTTGTTCGTTATTTGTTTTTTGCACGACGGAAATCAAAAACCCCACGATGTAGGTTAAAAACCCATGACATTTTAGAATACAAGCCCAGTTTTTAGATTCACACAGGTGAAAACCCCACGGGTTTTTACATACATATTGTGAGTTTTTGCATTGATTGGATGGGTTTTTACACTAGTCCAAGAGTTTTTGAGAAAAGCTGATCCGACGTTCAACGGCTCGTTTATGTGTGCAATTTACAGAGAAATTTGCATTCGACGACGCGTGATTGTCAAAACAAGCGAGGTATGAGCTGGAATACTTTCAAAGAAGGGCTTTTTGCCAGACAGTCACAGTCGGGTTGTCAAAAGCAGAGAGATGTTGATCTCGGCGGGTGGATTTTTGCTGGAATATTTCGGCGGCTAGGGGTAAATTATCCAAACATGAGACATTTCGTGTTTCGATGAAACCGACCTTGCTCGATGAGTGAAGTGCCGTTTCCTTCTCGCATAGTGAAACCAAGTCAGCTGAGCACCATCCTATCATCAGCACACACACACGAAACTGATTGACGACCGATCATCGCGCTGCATCACTCGAAAAACATGAGATGTGGTGGAGACTTTCGATTCTGGCTATTCCCCGATACTATGTGTAGTGTCGAAGAAGACCAAATGCTTTCGCGGCTTATACTACATGCATTAACGGTTGTAGCTGTAGCTAGACTTGTGCACCGACTTGACTTATACTTCACACCTTCCCAGTCAGTCTCCATCACCAGCAATCGCCGAAAGCAATTTGCTGAGCATTACAGTATCGGTTTTCGAATATTGTAGTAAAATAGACAAGTCAGACTGTACAATCTGCCTTTCTCTGATGTTTATCAGTTGACCGCTGCTCGTAATCATCTGAACGGCTGCGATGGAGCTCCAAATGGAGCCAGCGGATCAGAGAGCTCCATTCGCGAGGGGCAAATGACGCCGAAACTTAGAACTGCTGGCATGTGAACTGACAGTGTGAGTGGAGGTCCTGTTGTGGCACCGCATGAGCTCATTCCTCACGCTTTCACGTCGAGTAACCGTTGGATTTGAGTCGATTGAGAGCTCCTGTCACTTTGAAGGCACCCTGTGAGTTTGCACCAGCCTGCATTGAATTGGGTTGTAAAATGGTAGGTGTGCGTGTGCCAGGGCTCTCTATCTCTCTGCTCGAATGGATACGCGTGCGAGAGTTTACACGATTTTCACCGCACGATCTGCTATAAAGGGAAACGGGATTCCCCTCGCCTTACAGCTGCACTCCCACCAAATCTGTCACGTTGGCATTGTCACTAGGGAAACGAGATACACTTGTTTGCTCGGCCGGGACGAAAGTTGGCTGGTGGCGCTATACTATGCAATGCCACTGCTTCCGTCGACGGTTCTGGCGCGAGACTTCTCAAAGCAATACCTCATGCGCACTGCCTTTCGCTCTCTCTTCCTCTCTCTCAAGTGCAAAGTCGGTAATGTCTCTTGTTACTTGACTACCCACCCAAAGTGATCAAAGCGAAAGCCATTCCAAGCACCACACGTTGCTCGAACAGACCTACCAAATGGATCGCTTCCCAAAAAGCTCTTCTCTTCATCGCTGCAGTTATGCCGTCTGGGCATCACATCATATCGTACTGTACCTGTCTTCGAACACGCAGGTGATCTCTTCACAGCGAGTGTAGCCATGTCTGTGTTTGTTGACACGCAGGTGATTCGGTGGGTTCATAATCAAAATGAAACTGAATGGAGCAATGACCAGTTTACACAAACAGCTTTGAATGCTCCTATTGACACTGTGCACCTGGCACTTTGATCACTACAGCAGTACATGTTGACCATTTTCAATAGTGAATACTGTCTACTTGTTAACAAAGAATTATAAAAGCGTGGAAGACTGGTACCTACGCCGAGTCATCACTGCCGCCCAGCAGCCGCAGGTGCGTGGAGCAGAAGCCATTGCGTCGGCACGGCCGCGCGCAGTTCATGATGCCGCAGCGCTTGCCGCCGCCGTGGTGCGCGCAGAGCCCGCCGCCGCGGTCGTTGCGCCGGCAGCCGCTCACTTCGCAGAAGCGCGACCCGCCGTGGAGCGCGCAATAGTCGCCTCGCTGCGTGCCTTTGTCGCAGCCTTCGGCAGCGCACCGCTTGCCGCCGCCATGGGATCGACAGAAGCCGCCACCCTGGGAACTCTTGTTGCAGCCGTCGATCTGGCACCGCGGACCGCCGCCGTGGGCTTTGCAGAGCGAGTTCGTCTGCGCGGCCTTGTTGCACCCCGATACACTGCATCGCTTGCCGCCGCCGTGCTTGATGCACATGTTGCCGCCCTGACTGCTCTTGTCGCAGCCATCGACCGCGCAGCGCCGTCCGCCGCCGTGCGCAATGCACAATCCGTGCGAGCGAGCGCGCTTGCCGCAGTTCGGCTGCGTACACAGTCGTCGGATGCGTTTGGGTTTCTTCGTCATGATGACGCGAGAACCAACCGCGCAGGACGCTACGACGCTGCCTTGTCTGCAGGTCGAACTGGTCATCGCGGACTGGGACTGTGGTGGGGAACTGCGTGGAGAACTGGACGACACCGACGACGAGTCGGAGAACGACTCGGACATGTCGGGCGACCTCCGCAGGTACTCGCTCAGGGTATACGACGCCGACGGCGACCGCATCTCTCCATCGTTGTTCTCGTCGTTGCTCATCTGGTTGGAGCCTGGGTCGTTGTTGATCTGGGTGAGCGAGGACACGAGCAGCTCCAGTGATGTGTCGTCGAGCGGCTCGAGGCTGGCTGAGTCGAGCACCGGCTGGAAAATGGCTTCACCCGAGATTCCATTGTTGCCGCTGCTGCCGTCGTTCATCTCAAACTGGTTGGACAGTGAGGCGAGCCCGTTGAGGAAGTTGGCCCCCATGCTGCTCGCAGATGACGACGATGAGAGATCTATCCGACCTTGTGGAGGGCTCTGCTGGAACAGCTTGCCGTACATATCCTGGTTCTGCGGCACGGCGGCATTAAAGCCTCGATCTCTGGAGACCGAAGACACGGAAGGGGAGCCCTGGGTCTTCATCGACTGGGCAGTGTCCATCATCACGAGCGGGAAGTCCGTTGGCGCGAAGAACACCTGCCCTCCGCTCTGCGTCTCTGGGTACCCACCACCGCCATTGGTTCCTAGCTGATCAAACGTCCACCGCTCGGACGGATTTCCGGAGCTCACGCGCGACGACTGCGGCCACGCCACCGGGAGCATGCCGATCATGTCCATGGCTTGCTCTCCTCCTCCTCCTCCTCCTCCTCCTCCGCGCTGGTTGTTCCCCGGCGAGTCTAGGTACGACATTATCACAAACACCTGGGCGTTTCGCTGTTGCTGTTGTTGCTGTTGGCGCAGAAGCGCCTGGACCTGCTGTTCAAGCTCATACTGCTGCTGTTGCTGCTGCTGTTGCTGCTGCTGTTGCTGCTGTTGCTGCTGTTGCTGCTGTTGCTGCTGGAGCAAATACGCCTGCTGCGTCGCGTAGAGCCCGGCGTTCTGGAGCTTGTGGGTAATCGACTCCATCTGTGGGCATTGCTGGTTGTTGTTGCTATTGTTGTTGTTGAGACTCGAGCTAGAGCTGGAGCTGGTCGTCGTTGTCGTTGCCGTATCCTCTGGGGACCCTCCGCCACTGGTGCTGCCGCTGCTGTTGCTGTTGCTATTGCTGTTGCTGTTGCTGCTGGCGCTACGCTGATCCGCGACCGCCATCCTTCTTGTCATCAGACTCTTCTTTCACTTGACGCTCTGAAGGGCTGACTGACTGATTCACAAGTGAGCCGCAAGGCAGAGACAAACGAATACACACGCCTTGGCTCTCCAGTCTTGATTGGATCGATGGGGTGGAACAAGCTCAGGCGCGTGTGGCTTCAATGTCAAAAAAGCCCAAGGTCGCAAAGCTACGCCGAGCCAACGTGGCTCGTCTCCGTCTCGACGGTTTTCTCAGGCACTGCTGCAGATAAACGCGCTTCTGCGTTCTTGCGAGTCGCACGCGGCGCGTCCCAGAATGGAAATCGGATTGGCTGTATCAACACACTTGACAGTCTCGCTGAAGATTAGATATACTCGGAGCTGTTGATGCTCGAGCGCCGCGTGTCTTTGTGCCCGGGTTCCCTCCCTTGCACGACCAGCCAGCCAGCTGGCGACGGAGGACCGACGGGTTTGGTTTTGTGGACGGACAGAGGGTCGACCTGTGAGCCGCACAAACGCAATGTTAATAACCCACAGAGCTTCAGCAAGCGAGCTGGCTCTGGCTCTGGAAGTTGGTTGGTTGCAGTGGTTGCGGGTCTGTCTTTTGAAGAATTTGCGAATGAGCCGTTCATTAACGTGCGACCTCCTTTGGCTTGACCCCCAGCAGACGTGCGGAGCTTTTTTACTTAGTCGATCAATCGAGAAGAACGCGAGTTCGCAACTGTTCGCTTCATGCTTTTGTTTCACGGATGATCTTTGCCTTGAGGCCACATGGACACGCACATTTCGAGTCGCTCTTGTCTTTGTGACCTTAACGAATAAAATGTTGCAGGTTTTTATCAAAAACGTCGCATTTTTAGCCAATCGAGAATCTAGATCGTCATCCCAGTTTTCATATTGATTCTGCCGTTTTCTATAAATGTTGCTGTTTCTTTGGTTGGCAAATAACTGCCTTTGCGACGGGGAGGTCCCTTATTTTATCAAGTGGATGTGTCGGTCGCTCTCGCGTGCTTTGGTTTGTTGATCCGAGTATGCGCGTTCGGACAGTTGGCGCTGGCCGGTCGGTCACGTCATTTGTAAATTATAGAAAATTGTGAATGGTGCACATTGGAAAGCTCTCTTCGCATTCTCCAGCCAATCGCTAGCCATTTTGTGCTCGCGATACACATATTTATTGCATACACCTTCCAAAAGCCAAAAGATGAATGCTGACATTTTTCAACTTGTCAAGGAATATAAAGTTGCAGAGGTCTTATGATGCAACTTGTTTACCAAGAAGCGCCTCTTTCGCGCCAAAAAGGTGAGCCTTGAGATTCCTGCTTTTCGCGTTTGCAGTGAGGCATGAAATGGCAGATAGAGAAGAAGAGCGATCGCTCCTGCGGCACCTCACCACGACGCATGCCAGCACAGGGCAGGCCGTGTGCGCGTTTAACAACAACCGCTGTGTGGTGCTGGTCTTCCTTCATGTGCATACGCTCGTTGGTCAGCGCTGTAGACGTGTCGTTGGGTGCATCTCGGCTGATGACCACGACCACATCCGTCCGTCGTCGTCGTCCAGTGGCATGTGTGCAAGACATGCACGCAGTTATTAGCCGGGCAGTGGCGATGATGGATGCGGTCGAGAAGCGTCGATCCATCCCTTCGCATCAAGTTCAAGGCGCGTGTGAACATGCAAACCGCAACGGCTTACGTCATGCGCCATGTAAAATTGTCGAACGGTACGCACTCTTGGTCATGGCTCACAGGCGCTTAACCACGCGGCGCCGCAGCCGCCCCCACCGCGCGGCTTTACTGCGAAAGCGGACGTGTCTCGCTCCAAGAACGCTTTTTTTAACATGCGGCGCTGCGGCGTGTTTCTATATGACCAACATTGAAGGACTTTTTTCTACTGGTGCGCGCGTTTATCTGCAAGGCAAGGCCAATTTCTGAAGTCAGGCGATGTTGCATATCATTCCGCAGCGTAGCGCGATGGGGGTGAATGAGTGGGTCAATAGTTGGATGGGGCAGCTTGGAATTGGGCAGTGGAGACAAACTGTGACTGTCGACTTTGCAAGACCCAGCGCATCAAGAGCGAGAGAGAAAGCATGGTGGCATTGCCTTAATAGGCATGCCAATGTTAGCTCGTGGGGTGCTGAAGGTGTGTGTTGACGTTGGGTGTGTTGATGTTTGCAGGTGGAGATGACTTGACATTCGTCCTCTGCTCGACTGCGTCGTTCTCGTTGCTTGGCACTAACAAGATGCTGTTGTTTTGTTGTTGTTTTGCTTTGCAGTTTGTGCACAAGTGTGGTTGGTTGGTGGCTGGAGTTGGTGATCAAGAGTATTCCGAACATGCGTCTCTTCCTGTGCAAGGGAAGAAATTCTTCACCCATCGCATGATCCTGACGAAGTGATGAACAGAGCACTCAGTGTACGTTCGACGACGTCAGGTTCTTTCGCTTTTCCTGCTCGATTGTTTTATCACTACTAATGCATGCCACTGTTTGTGTTGTTGGTCCTTCTTGTTTTGGTTTGGGTTTAACATCAGGCAACAGTGTTGTGTTGTGTATCACTCTGCCTGGTGCAGCTGAAATGGGGGGTATTTGCCTCCTCGGGGCTGGAAGAGCAATTGAGAAGCACCAGTCAGGCTCTGGTGAAAGAGCAAAGCGTGGAAATGGGTGTGTCGCGTTAAAGCAGCAAACGCTGAACCGGGCAGAATTTCTCGACCAACTGAGCTGTTGAGAGGGACAAGACAGCGATTCGCCGGTCAGTATGCTCTGGAGATGATTTGCATGGATGATCTGACGCTCCTGCTGCTGGTTCCGTAGTGTTCTGGTCTGGTCTGTCGTGTTTTATTAGCGTCTTCTTTTTCAGACAAGGACATGTGACGGGGAGCAAGTGATGTCGAGCAGATCAGCTTTTGTTGCGATACGAAACACGGATCAGCAAAAAAAGCATCTCCATCTGGGCAGACAAGCTTGTGTGTACGATACGATATTCACACTCGAGCGCTACCAGCCATCACAAACTGACATGGGGAAAGAGCTTTTGCCAGAACTGTGAAGCTGGCATGGCGCTGCGAATTTGAAGAGCGCTAGCGATCTTTCCTGGGTCCGCTCAAGTGGTTGGAAACATCGAAGGTCCATTGAAGGGCAATGTGAATGCAGCGTCTGTGGAAAATAGCCCGCGACCGATCAAGAGTGGACAAAACAGTTCGGCTCAAAAAGATCTTTTGGTGTTTGTTTCCAGCCAGCAAGATGTCATTTGTGAGAGCATGTGTGTGTGTGTGTGTGCGTGGAGGACACTGTCCCGGCTGCGTTCTCCCTTCCCCCTGTACATACCTTGACGGTGAAGAGCTCTTCGTTTTGGTACTGTATTTGGTGTTGTAGGACTACTGCTGCAGTCTCTCGAACCTTGGTCATCTTGCAGTGATACAGAAGAGTGTGAGAGAATCGTGCAGCAGTGCTAAAACCGAACCAAGAAAATTCGATAGACCGACCATTGGGGGCAGCTTGAGACGAGGAAGTAGAACGCCAAATCAAACGAGCATCGAAAAACCATCGCCTGATTTGATGAGCAAGGGTTGAGGTTTTGCACACAAAGGTAACGGGCAGGCAACTGTGCAGAGTGATAAAAGTGGATGGCTTCGATGGGAGAGGAGTCAAGGTTGCAATACCAGCTCTGCTGCATGTGAGTCACATGGTAGGATCCCCATCTGAGCGCCGATTGCTGATCATGTGCGACTTGATCCAGCCAAGTATCTCAGCGCGAAGAGGCTGGTAGAAGTCAGTGCTCGTTGTTTCAGTTTAATGGCCAGGGACGTCGATTATTTCATCGCTTGCACTAAACTGAGTTTCTACGAGTCGACTGGTAAGTAAGCTCGCCCTTATCCCTTTTGAGAACTTGGTTGATGCCCTGTCGCTATTTCGCGCGCGAACAGCAAATGCACACGAATGCATCGCCAAGAGCGAGACACTGTGCGATGTGTGGCTTAACAAACATGCATACACACACGAGGAAATAATATGAAACAGCACGATGCATCCTCTGCAGTATGATGCACGAACCAAGCAGCCACACGAGATCTTGAAGAGCTATCTTACGTGGTCCACATTACATTAGCACTACCACCGACGACAACAATGTTTTTATTCTGTCTCCCACAGTAGACTCTTGAAGGTCCACCCTATTCACAATTTATTCACAGAAAGCTCACCTCACACAAACAAGGAAAGCCCGCGCAAAAGAAAGAAAACAAGGGAAAGGAAGGAAGGAAGGAAGATGGCGGCGGCACCTGCAGAGTCCGCCAGCACGAGGGCGGGCATCCGCGTGTGCGCGCGCTTCCGGCCGCAGAACAAGCTGGAGCTCAAGCAGCAGGCGGTCGAGTGCGTGCGCGTGGACGACGACAACACGCGCGTGCAGGTGGAGAAGAGCGCGTCCTCGTCTGCGGAGAAGCTCACGTTCACGTTCGACCAGGTCTTTGGCACCAAGTCGACGCAGGCCGAGGTGTACAATGCGACCGCCAAGCCACTCGTCGAGTCTGCTTTGCGCGGCTACAACTGTACGTGCTTTGTGTACGGCCAGACCGGCACGGGCAAGACGTTCTCGATGGAAGGCGTCCCGGGAGACGCCGAGTACGCCGGCATCATCCCGCGCGTGATGGCCGATATCTTTGACGGCATCCAGAACATGCAGGCCGAGCTCGAGTTCATCGTGCGCGTGTCGTACATCGAGATCTACTTGGAGAAGATCCGCGACCTGCTCGAGCCGTCGTCGAACAACCTGAGCGTGCGCGAGAGCCGCGAGCGCGGCGTGTGGATCGCCGGCGCCACCGAGGTCTGCTGCGCGTCGGCGGAGGAGATGATGGCGGTGATGCGGCTCGGCGGCGCGAACCGCGTGATCTCGTCCACGCGCATGAACAACGACTCGAGTCGTAGCCACTCGGTGTTCATCATCACGATCGAGCAGCGCAACGTCGCGACCGGGTCGACGCGAAGCGGCAAGCTGTTCCTCGTCGATCTTGCAGGCTCTGAAAAGGTGGGCAAGACGCACGCAAAGGGACAGACACTCAAGGAAGCACAGCATATCAACAAGTCGCTGAGCGCGCTCGGCAGTGTGATGAATGCGCTCACGAGCGGGCAGTCGAACGCGCACATTCCGTACCGCGACTCGAAGCTCACGCGGCTGCTTCAAGACTCGCTCGGCGGCAACTCCGAGACGACGCTGCTCGTGTGTGGGAGCTCCAGCAGCTACAATAGCGAAGAGACCGTGTCGACGCTGCGCTTCGGCACGCGCGCGAAGAACATCAAGAACAAGCCCAAGGTGAATGAAGAGAAGACTGTCGCCGAGTTCAAGCTCCTCGTCGCTGAGAAGGACAAGCAGATCGCTGCATTAGAAGAGAAGCTCCAGCAGTTTATCGCAAACAGTGGTGGAACCACTGAGGTTGCAGCTCCAGCAGCACCAGTTCACTCGGCGGAAGATACCGACAAGATCCAGCAGTTGCTGGCAAAGATCGAGCAGCTGGAGGACGAGCAGGCGAGCAAGAGCGTCGAGATGACCAGTTTGGAGGAGCGCTGCATGGAGCTGGAGCTCAAGACCAAGGAGATCGCGGAGAAAGAGATCGAAATGGCGTCGGCGACCAACAAAAACGAAGAGTTTGTGCACAAGATCGCGTTCCTGGAGAGCGAACTGGAGGCGAAGGCGAAAGAGTGCGACGAGCTGAACAAGATGCTGGAGAAGCGGCGAGCCAACAAGGCGAGCAGCAGCGGTGTTACTACAAATGAGGCATCAGGCAAAAGCACAGCTGTCCCTGCAACCATTTCCGAAGATTCCGTATTGCCAGAACAACAGCAACAAGATGTTAGTCAAGCTCAACCCCCAGATGCCGCACCGGCGAATGGAGCGCCAGGCGTTGAGCGCCGTCGCGCAGACAGTACGCTACTCGATAACGAACTGCTCCGCCAACAGCTTCACGCGCGAGCGCACGAGCTTCAGATCAGCTCCAACCGCATCGAACAACTGGCGGAAGAGCTGACGGACTGCCGCAATTTCTACGAGAACCAAGTGTTTTCGCTGCACGAGAAGCTCCGCGAGTACGAATCGTACGTGCACGCGCTGATGGAAGTGGCTCCTGGTAATGCCACTAACGCTGCTGAAGGAGAAAGCGAAAGCAAAGCCAAGCAGCTGGACCACATCATGCAGAAAGCCAAGACGTTGCGCTCGGTCCGAGGCGGCGGCGGTGCTACTGGTGCGACTGGAGCTTCAATCGGCGGCACTGGTCGTGCGGGATCTCTCGCGAACCTGACTCTGCCTTTCCACCCAAAGCAAGAGAACCAGGTATCATCAGCAGGTGTTCCTGCGAACGTCGCGGCGACTGCGACGCCACTGCAGCGTGCGCGCATTGTAAGCTCTGCGACGTCCCCAGATGGCTGGGAGGTCGACGACGAAGTGTTCCCCATCGTGCCGATCGACATGGAGTCGCCCGTGGTGAAGCGTCTGATCTCGAGCATGCCGGAGAAAGGCCGCGAGAAGATGTCCAAGTGGCTCGTGTTCGTGCTCGAAGGCCGCGACATCCGCTCGAACTTCCACCCGGAGATCTCGATCGAAGGCATCAACGAGAACCTCAACCGCGACATGCGCAAGCTCATTGTGCCGCTGCTGAAGAACCGCCGCGACCTGGACGTGCAGTCATTTGTGCGCACGCGCTTTGTCCGCGTGACGGATCTCAAGATCACGCTCGTGCATAAGCACCAGGACACTGTCCACGTCGAGGCGACCGAAGGCGGTGAGGACACGATAAACAGCGAGTACCAAGATGGATCTGGTGGTTCTAGGAAGAGCAGCCGATCCAGTTCTTTCCTAGCGCAGCCTTCGTCCTCAAAAGTCTGGGCTCACGACCACGTCTTCTACGGTCCAAAGACGGATCCATCGAGCGCCTCGGTGCTCCACCGAGAACGCGTGCTCTTGCCATCGAAAGACCGGTTCACGTCCGAACCGGTGGACCTGAGCGCGAGCGTGAACGAGTCCAGGAACATGCTGGATGTGAATCCGCCTTCTTCCTCGACGTCTTCTTCAGGCTCGGCGCCACCTTCAGCTCCTACGTCGGCAACAGGACCACCAAGCTCTGGTGGAGGGATGTTTGGACGCCTGCGCTCCAAGACAAGCGTCGGGAACATGCTCGGCGACGTCAAGAGCCTGATCACGGCGCGCTACCACAAGCACCACGTGCACGAAGACACGCTCTGCGACGGCTGCGGCATGAGTCCGATCGTCGGCGGCAAGTGGAAGTGCAGCACGTGCGAGAACTTTGAGCTGTGCGACAACTGCTATGGCCAGGGCATCCACGGCTACGAGATCAGCAACGAGATGTGTCGCCGCATCGAGCAAGCCGCGGTGTACAAGCACCGCGTGCTGAGCGACTACCCGGAGCTGTTCGAGCTCCTCCGGCGCCACATTTGCAACGACGACGTGATCCAGTTCCGCCGCGTGGTCGACTGGCTCGGCGACATGGTCTCGGGCACCCACGTCGCGAGCATTCACCGCAAGATCATCGTGAAGAGCGGGCTTCACCCGGAGATCCGCGCACGGCTTGTCGCGCAGCTCGGCGCATTGGCCAGCGAACGCCCCGACATTGTGCTCAAGACCGAGTGGTTCGCCGAGAAGAGCTTGGAGGAGGAAGAGGAAGAAGAAGAGAACGATGGCGATAATGACGGAAGCGACGAGAGCGATCGATCCAGTGGGCAGTCGACAAAGGCAGCATCCGCAGCAGCTACTGTGAAGAGGAGCTCCAGCGCGTCGTCGTCATCATCTGCTCCGGAAGTGCAGCTGGAGACGCTGCGCATGTACGTGACGGACGCGACGATCGAAGAGACCGTCGAAAGCGTGCGCACGCACTCGTACGCGGATCTGCTGGAGCCGACGCCCGCGCACAACCACCGGAGCGCGTCGACGGGGAGCGACCAGGTCAAGTCTGTCACGTCCGTGGAGTTTTAGCAGCGTGATGTAGGCAATCTAATCTCTGTGTGTGTGGCTCAGTCACAGTAACGTGCCGTTCTTGTATGAGTGTTAGAAAATTGTGAAGAGGTCCACGTCATTTTGTTTCCCATGTTGATAGAAAAGCTGACAGTAAATGAGAAAAGTAATACAAACAAATGGAGCTTCTTTGATTCCGACAGCATACAGGAGAAGACATGCCTTTCCTTTAACAGGTGTGGACAGTACGCCTTGCTCTCTTACACGCGGTGGAAGCGCGTCACGAACTCGCGCTGCTTGACCGAGAGCCCCCAGGCTGGGCCGCCCTTGACGATCAGGCGGTGGACGAGCTCGACGTTCGTCTGGTCCTTCGCGAGCGCTTCCAGCACCGCCTGCTCCTCCTCCGGGGCCTTGAGCGCCTCGGTCTGCGCCTCCCACTTGCCCATGAGCTCCTCTAGGAGCTTGAGGTCCTGCGGCTCCACGCGCGAGCCCGGGATGAACTCGGCCGCGAGGTCCGAGCGCGACTTGATGGAGCCGTAGAAGCCGCCCTGGCCTTCGTACGGGTGGCCGCCCGAGTACGTCGTGGACGACGACGACGACGACGAGAAGCGCAGCGCCATCGCGGCTGGACGGCTGGCAGAGAGGGACGACGAGAGGCTGTGGTGGGCGAGTGCGCGCATGGGGGCGGCGATGGAGCTCTTCATTTTCTTCTTTTTGCTGTTCTGGTGATCTCTTCGGAGTGGCTTCGCGTTTCGTTACGCGAGTGTTCTTGTGCTGTGTGGTGACGCTGTGCAGGACGGAAATGATGCAAACACACCCACACCTGAACTTCCACGTGGTGTGGTACGGAATGTTGCCACACAAAATAGGCACAAGCTGTCAATTACATACAACTTTTTCTGCGACAAAATGGGCACAGCCGATTGGGATTAACCCATTTTACCAGGTGGGATTTATTTCCTTTTGCGAGAGTGTGAGGGAAAGAAAGATCGCCTTCTTCACCGCGTTGGCTAAAGAGGGAGAAGCTCCTCGAGCAAAAGCTCTTGCTTGGCGCGCGCGCGACAAAGACGAACAAGAGAGCGAATGGAACGGGCGGAGGAGCGAGCGACCTGCATGGGCGATCCTGGAGCAAGCTGTAAGCGCGACTTTGTGGGTACGCCAGCGAGCATGCTGGAGTCTGCGAGTCCGAGCGTCCGAGCGAGTCTCCTGGTCAAGCACCGACTGATAAAATGACGGACGCTTCAACGAGGGATGGCCAACAACCGAATGACTCGAGTCTGCTACAGCTGCTGACCGCTTCCCAACTCGGCTATACAAAAGGCGTTCGGCAGCTGTTGGAGCGTGAACGATCGCGTCAAAGTGATCGAAGTGCTTTTGCAATTCGGTGCAGAAGTGAACAAGACCAAGTCCGATGGAGTAACTGCGTTGCTGACGGGATGTGAGAAAGGTCACACCAAGGTTGCTCAGTCCCTACTTCAACATGGTGCCGCAGTGGATTCATTCAGATCTGACGACGACGTGGCTGAGTCGTTTTTGAGCCATGGCGCGTCTGCTGAGTTGAGAGCGCAGGGAGCTGCGATGACATTCGCAAAAGTGTCATCCATTGCTTCGAGTTTAATGGTCGCTGCCGGAGCTGGACATTTTGAACTGATAAAAGAACATATCGACGCTGGTTCATCAGTTCACGTCTGTGCTGCTAACGGGGAGACGCCGTTTACGACTACTGCGCGCTGGGGCCACTTGGAAACGATCACAAGGCTCATCGATCTTGGATATTCAGTGCGAACAAGTGGTGCAAGCCGTCCAACGTCAGTGGTTCCCTCGACGATTCGAGCTTTACATGAGTATGGCCAGCGAACCCACGAATTCAAGGAGATGTGGGGCAACATCGCGAATCGACTGATCAGCATTTATTCTGGCTTTGAGAAGATGGAGAGTTTGCTGAAAGGAACTTACCACCAGTATCCGATGGCTGTCGCCCGCTTGATTAAGCTGCTCGCCAAGTGTGAGACGAAAAGCATCTTCACTCTCACCGTCGTCTCTCGAGGCGTCGTGAACACATTTGAAGACGTCCGCAAAGAGATCGACTACTTGTTGCACGAAGCAAGTTTTGACAATTACGACTGCTGTGGCAGTGATTGGAGAGTGACTTGGGAGAGCAGGATTGCAAGTTTGCTGGAGGAGTTCCGAAGTGCACTGAATGATGATAGCCTGGCTTCGCAGAATCGAGTAGACGGTCAGGACCAAGTTGAGGCGATGGAGCTGCTCAGAACGAGCTGCGTATTCGAAGCAACAATTGCAGCGCAGAGCTGCTAGAGCTACTTAAGACTGCGTACAGTACTGCGCTACGACACTCGAGCATTACCGTCACCGAACCTCCGCGTTGGTTTCTGGTATTTCACGAGCTCGACTTTGTTCAAACAGCACTAGTGGTGTCAACAATCGCGATGTCAGTACTTGTCAGGAAATGGCAGAGCTCCGCTGCGATTGTCCACCAGATTCAGACGCCGTCTGATGATTTAGCTTCGGAGGTGGATCGATGGTTCCCCTCGAGTCATCCAAACGTGATCAAAGTCTTTGGCGCCTCGCATCTCCGTCTCCCGTTCTCGATCGTGTTCGAAAATGTGGTGAGCACGAATTTGCGCGAGTATTTGTCTATCGATGAGAACCGTCACTTGCTGCGGCCAAAGCTCCATGAAGTAGCGCTCGGCATCAAGTTTCTTCACGCACGCGGAGTTTATCTCGGCGATTTACAGTGCAGCGATATTTGGATCGGAACGGATGGATTGGTGAAGATCTGTGGACTTGGTGTGGATTCCGTAGCTCGACGAGGGGAAGCATGGCAACACAGCGTCCGTTGGATATCTCCTGAGAGTTTGCGAGGAGAGTCTGCGACGGCTGCATCCAGCACCTACTCGCTTGCAATGTGCATTGCAGAGACCATGATGGCAAGGTCCCGTAGATGAGCGAAAAACCGGGCATGTATCAGAAAGCAAGGACGCTATATCAATAATGTTTGTACAGTCCTACCGATGTCTGTTGTGTGCTATTTACCAAAAGTGTCCACTTGTTGGAGACAGCAATCGATCCAATCAACAGCAACAGCTTTGCTGCATTCCAGGAGCTTTTCGAGTCATCACGACCCGTTGGAATTGATTCGTTTAACGGAGCTACATAGCAGCTCAGCACCAATGCACTAGCCTCGACTTTTCCATCAAACACCATCCACCTGCTTCACACTTCAAGATGCCAATAGACAGACATTGAGGACGTGCAGACACTACTTTTTTGGACATGCAATATGAAAAAGAGTATCGATGGTCATCCATCACATTACTCGTCATCGTCATCCTCAGCGTGTGGGTCCGCCTTCAGATCTTCGCCGAGGTCCCAGGCGTTCGCGCCTTCGTCGGCATCCGCGTTCCACGTGAACGAGTTGGCGCCGTCTACATGAAGCACACCAGATTTGTCAGAGCCCATTTCTACACTCATAATCACTGTTCGCACTGCAAATAAAACACTCACACTTCACGCCTTCGTTAGGTGGGCAGCCGCCATGGAGACTGGCAGGATCCACTTCGTTGAGCGGCGTCTGCGAATAGAACATGGACGCGAAGAGCTTGGTCGGAGGCACCGCCAGTCCTTCCGAGCACTCGTCCATGCCCTCGCGCTTGATCCCAGTCACGAGACGCGACTTGGAGTACGGAAACACGGTCTCGCCTCCTTCTGGGCAGTCGTTCAGGTACAAAAACACCGTCGCGAAGCGGTTCGGCTCAAAGTGGTGAAGGTTCACAGGGATCCTGCAAGGTAACACAACAGCGCTGATCAGTAAATAGTGCTCATACCAATACGAACCGAAGCACATGAGAAACTTACTTGTACGCAAAGGCGTCGCCCGCACGCTTGGTCCAGGACTTGACAGCGAACTCAAAGATCTTGGTCGTGGTGCGCAACGCTTCAATCAGCACGTCCTTCGATTTCTGGTTCGTCACGAGCCACTCGTACCACTCTTCACTGAACGCTTCCACCAGTTCTTCTTTCGTGTTGTCTTCGAGGATGTACTTGGCGAGACGGTTCTGGAAGCGAATGTTGTACGTTGGGTAGTCCGGTCCCTCCGGACGGAAGTTGGCTGGGACTGCGTCTGGGTTCGTGTCCAAAAGGTCCTGCACTCTCTCCTTGCCCCAGCGAATCCATCGGAAGTACTGAGTGACGCCACTCAGTGGACGCTTTGGGATCTTGTAGTGCAGCTCAGGAAGTCCCAAGCGTTTCTCCCAGGACTTGATCATGTGCGGGAGCATGTAACCCTTGTCCTTCATCAGTGGACCGACAATGTCGTCCGCATTGTTCGCCAGGTTCTCCTTGATCCACGTGCCCCACTCGACATCCGCGTGCTCGACAAAGAAATCCACGACCTCGGCGTCTTCCATAAACGCCCTCAAGAGTGAGTGCTGGAACGAAAGCTTGTTGGTAAAGTCTGGGAAAGCTGCGCCGCCCGGCCGGTAGGCTTCAGGGATCTCGTCCTGGCGACCAGCGTCCACGAGCTCCTGGATTTTAGCCGCCGCCCACTTGGTCCACGCTTCGTACTCTTTGCTCGAGAGTGCTTTCTTTGGGATGAACTGCTTTGAGTCAAAGTAGTCTTCGTGCTTGCGGAAGAACTGACCTTTCTGGTAGCGCACCAGCTGCATGCGCTCGACGAAGCTCGGCGACGGCAAGCGCAGGAGCGTCGCCGTGCGCACGCGGAAGTCGCGCGTGAACTGGTTGTCGCGCAAGAACGCCGTGTCGCTCGTGCGGTCTGCGTGGTAGCCGTCCACTGCGTCTGGCGAGTCCACAGGCGACCGCGTCAGTCGGTTGACGCCCTGTTCAATGATCGAATCCGCCTCCCCCTGTGAGAAGAACCCTTCGACAGTGAACACCTTCGGACGCATCGATGCGGTCTTGATCTTGTACCCTTCGATTGTGAACTCGTGGCCCACTTTGATGCCCGGCCAGACCCAGATCTGGAAATCAAAGAGCACGTGCGCAATGCGCAGCTGGTCGAGCTCGTCCACAGTCGTCAGCGCGAATCCGTCCTGCGTCATGAGCTTCACACCATTCGCGAGGATGTCCACGTCCGTGCCGAGACTCTCGGCAGCAAACGTCGCGAGTTCATGGAGACACGCGTCCTTGGCGTTCCAGTTGAAGAACAGACCTTCATTCTGTCCGTTGAGCATGATGAACACGCGGTTCTCCTTCTTAAGCTCGTCAGCGCGGCTCATGACCGTCTCGACATGCGTCAAGTCGCCCTGGACAGCGAAGGTGGGGCAGTTCGCTTCCGGCTTCACGCTCGGCGTCAGCAGCTTCTGCGTGTTGATGTGCACGACCTCGCTCTCATACTTGTTCTTGAGCGCCACACCGGCAACATTCTCGCCCGCAGCAGTGGTGGGCGTAGCCATGTCGACATGCGTCGGAACCGCAGACGCCGACACGTTCTTCACGCTCGCGTTCGCGTCGCTGAGCTCTCGGGAAACCCCCACGCCGCTTCCATTGAATTGCGGGCCGAGCGTCGTCCACGCGCCGCCGATGAGCGCGACGAGCAGCGGCACGACGATGAAGAGCAGCGAGGAGGAGGAGGAGGACGCTTTCTTGCTAGCGGGTGGTGCGGCGGCGGGTTTGCTCCCTTCCTCCCGAGGAGAGGGGGCTTTAGCAGCAGCAGGAGGCTCTGCGGCCTCGGGCTTCTTCGCCATGCTTGCTGGTGCGGATAGCTCCTGACGTGTGGCTTGCGCGGAAGATTGCGGACTGAACCGAATGCTCGCACGGCAAAGCACACACTCGCGCGTTTTTGTTGTTGATACCTTCAGCACTGACAACACTTTCGAAATATGCCCTTTAGTTTCAGCTGTGCGATGATTAAACAAACTAAACCCTATGTAAAGAGTGCATTTATTGTAGTAAAACCATCTATATTTGATATGTTTCTGGTTTATACGGCTTTATGCATTTTGACATAGTACATTATATTGCAGATTGCACTTGCAGCTTTCGTACCTACCCGGGAAAAGGTGAAAGAGAAACGGTTTGGTGTGCCCCACATTCCAAAATATAGATTTCATGAGGTCTGAACTGGATTCCAAATTTACCTCTATTTTTTCGTTCCACTTCACTGATTCCAATAACCCATGACCCAGAACGGGTCAAAGTTCTATTTTTGTTATATGTCACAATTGAGTCAACGAGTGCCATATACCTATAGAATTAAGGATCTAAGGATCGACCACTTACCAAAGTGGAAGTGCCAAACGTGATGTTTGCTGCAGGAAGGAAGCAGCAAGAGCAGCAGCCGGTGCGTGACGCTGCTGGAGACGCCGACGGTGAGTGCTTCTGCCTGTTTGTGTAATCGTGATCTCCGTTAGGTGTGTACTCATTGTATGTGTGTGCGTGCAGATTGGCTGCAGGTCGGCGCGAGTTTCGTGCACGAGTCTCGCCGAGACAGAAGAGATGAGCGTGACGCTGATGCGGATAGCTCCGCGCTGCAAGTGTATCGCAAGAGCGACAAGAAGAGCAAGAACAACAGCAGCAGCAGCAGTAGGAAAGCGGAGAAACGGAGAAAGAGCCACAAGCGACCGCGACGAGCGTCTGATACCAGCGGCAACGAAGGCAGCAGCTCCAGTGCAAGCGATCTTGATGATGCAAAGCAGCTCGTTCGCTACAGAGAGCGCCATTTGAAGAAGAAGAAGAAGAAAGACTCCAAGAAGAAAAAGTCGTCGTCTCGGTCTTCAAGGCGGAGACACAGCGATAGCAGCAGCAGCGATAGTGAGGACTCCAGCGACAGGCGCAGCCGCAAGCGCAGCAAAGAGCGCAAGCACAAACACAAGCGACTGCGCGCGAGTGATCAAGACACCGACAAGTACAACCAACTGGTGGCAGCAGCCCCTAAGGAGGTGCAGGTGTGGATGAAGCAGACGGCAGTGGACGACAAGGACGCCAACGGCTCGAAATTGTTTGAGTTCGACTGTGCGGGCGACCGCGACAACCGCTTCTATGGGACGTTGTACGCGCAGGACAAGCCGGTTTACGCGCTGGCGACGCGCCGCAATGTGTTCACTGGCGAGTGGCTCGTCGACAGGAAGAAGAACAATGGTGCCCCAGGACTTTTGGATCAAGCAAAGAAGCCAAAGGAAGCAGCGGGATCGGAACATCGCTATTTCGGCGTCAGTGCGCGACAGATGGAGAAAGATGCGAAGCAGAGGCGACTGTACATGGCGTATTCGGAGAAGCGTCTCGCGCGACAGCAGCAACAAAGCAAGAGCGGCTCTGGGACTAATGCTGCGACGGAGCTCTCGTATATCCCACTTGATCCAGTGATTGACCAGAGTTTGAAAGAGGACGACGATAGAGAAGAAAACCTGCAGTTGCTGCGCACAGAGACAGCGAATGTCGAGCAGTACCTCGTGACGAGGAGCAAGATCTTCAACGAGTCGCTGCAGAAGAACCCTCGGGATATCGACACGTGGCTCGATTTCATCGCTTTCCAGGAACAATCGCTCCGACTCACGCGCCGCAAGGCGAACAACATCACGTCGGCAATGGTTTCGGACAAGCAGATTGCGATTCTAGAGAAGGCGATTGAAGCGAATCCTGGGAGCCGCGAGCTTCAGCTCGTGAAATTGAACCTCTCGATTCGAAATTTGAACAAGATTACTGGGGATATGACTGCAGTGAGAGGAGACCATGAGACTCTTCGGAGCCAATTAGAGGAGATGATCGAGCGGGATCCGACCAATGGCGACCTCTGGAGCCATTTGCTGCGCACAAGTCAGCAGAATTTTTCGAGCTTCTCCGTGCCGCTGCTGCGAGATCTGTACGCGCGGATCATCGCGATTCTACGCAAAGAGACGTCAAAAGTGGTGACGCAAGTTCAAGAGAAGCTCAAGTCCCAGTCGAGTGCCACGACTCAGAGCTCCTCGTCGTCTTCAGTGCGGATCTTTGACTCTGGCTCGCTCCTCGCATCGCCATCATTCACATTTACGTTCGATTCCCTGGTCGCGACGTCCGAGAAAGCGCAGGAGCTCGTGCAGTTGCTGCTTGACTTCCACTCGCGTATGTGTGCTCTGGAGCACAAAGCCGGGTATACGGAGCGAGCCATCGCCCAGCTGCAAGCATTGATCGACTTTAACTTGCACTCTACAACGCACAGAAATGGTGAGAAAATGCAAGATCAGCATCACGCTGACATGCTGCGCGATGTCACAGCGAGGTGGAACCAGGACCTTCCACACTTTGGTGATGACGTGAGTGATTCAGCTATTGCGACCAAGGTCAGTCTCAAAGATGTGTATCTGCCGTCATCAAGCGCGTTTGCGAGGCTCGTTGAAGAGAGGCACGCGACTCAACTCAGTTTGATGAACCCTTCAGCGTTGGTTCAGAGCCGAGAGCATCAGCAAATCCTCTTGATGCTCGCTGGCACGAGTCACAAGTCACGTGGGAACTTGAGAAGCGTGAACGCTAATGGTGAAGACGACGAAGAGGATCGGATGGATGGAAGCGATGACAGCGAATCCCTGGATGGTAACCTCACGTACAGCAACGTACACGGGTACCGCATCAAAATCGACGAGATCGACGACACCAGCGAGTACGAACGCATCCTGAGCGAACTGCGAGGCACCGAGTCCTCAATCGCGAAGCAGGAGTCCCAAGTCAAGAAACATGAGAAGCAGAAGGCGAAATTCGCAAACTCAATGGCGAAATTCCACGACGAGCGTGCAGATTACGATGCGATCGATGCCCACGACGCGTTTGTGGAGTGGCTCAAGCACGAAGAAACGAAAGACACGACCCAGTGGATGCCATTGCGATCGACCAACCCGCTGCATCTGGAGCTGATCGACGAAGCGCCTGACCGTGCGGTGCTGACGGAAGAGGTCCATCCTTTTCTCTTTCGAGTACCCAGGGCTTTTCGTCTGACAATGGTGCTCAACTTGCTCAAGTTTGCTGGCGTGCACTGGTTGAACAGCACGGCTCATCAGAATCCAACAATGTTCGAGGATGTGTACGCCGACGATTTTGAAGAGTACGAAGAGTTGGTCGCGCCAATTCTGAAAGCCATGGACTCAGAGTCATCCGAGTCGATCCTGCTCTCCCCTTTGCAAAGGCGAGACTTGCTACAACGTGAGCTTCTCGGTGATGTGCGCGTGAGCAAAGCAGCGCTAATTGACCCCAGCAAAGTCGCATTCATCCGAAACGTGCTCGCTCGATTGCTGGACATTGTCCACAAAGAGGGCGATCGAGAGAGTGTACGGCTGATCAAGTACATGTGGATCGAGTTTGAAGCACAGATCGTCTCTAGCATTAGTGAAGATAAAGAAGACAAGGCCAGCTCGGGGCTTCAGTATGAACGTCAGCTTTGCCAGCAACTGATGGAGTCAGATGGAGCGCCACGTACAGACGTCGCGCTGATGTTTGCATACGCCGAGCTGGAGCAACGAGCTGGAAATGTCCGCCAGGTAAATCGCGTCAGCGACAAGACGCTACAGTCGCTTGATCTGCATTCGTCCAGCGATGCGAAGATGGATCGCAGCTTCCACGCGCTGATCTTTCTACGAGCTCGCAACGAAGCTTGGATTGGTGAGACGGTGAAGACTGAAGGCTCGATAGCGAAAAGCTCAAGCGACGAAGAGCTGCGGAAGCTCAAGACACTCTACGTTCTGTGGAGCATCTGGCAGGACTCGCAGCAGCAAGACTGGGAATCGCTGGACAAACTGGAGAAACAATTCCGCAAGCAACCAGTGACACTCAGAAAACACCTTGAGAAAATGGTGAATACAGTCGAGGTGAAGACAGCACTGGTCGAGAAGTATCGAGTGGAGCTGGAAATCGCGACGCAGCAGCACATCAAACAGAGCAACAGCAGCAGCAGCAGCGGTGGAGGTATTAGCAACCTGGGTACGAGCACCAAGCAGAGCGATTGTCTGTGGAGCATTGGCTACTGCGTGCACAACCTCTGCTTGGCGATCTACTCCACCTCTGGCTTCCAAGCATCCTGCAGCGAGTATCAGTCGCTCGTCCACGAGTGGGAATCATCCAGTGCTCAACAACGTATGCATCGGCACCAAACTCGCTGGCTGCGACTCTTGTACTTGGAGTTTGTCCAGCAGCACCAGCTCAGCTGCGCGTTTCCGATTGTCGCGCCTCGAGACTGGCGGCATGCGATTGGGAGCGCAGTGGAGCGTTTTCCACACGATCCGTTGCTGTTGCGACTCTATGTCGACGCAGAGACCAGCAACACGATGTCGCAGAGTCTTCGGCGCCACTTTCAGGGTGTGCGAACGCGCTGGCAGCGCCATTTTGACTCGCCCATGGCCGTCGAGTGGCTGTTTGCGCTTCTCTGCGAGTTCAGTCGCCTTGAACGCTCTGTTGCCAAAGACGCGTCCTGGCAGGTTGATGAGGTTGACTCGAGTCTCAGTCTCAGTTCTCAGCCTCCAAGCAGATCGACTTGCTGTCTCTTCCACAAATTTGGATCAAACCTGACTGGAGTCGACAGAGTTCGCCGGATCTTCCAGGACATGGTCGAGAGCGTGCGCACGCAGGGCAATGCGCTCTGTTGGCGTTTGTACCTGCGCTTTGAGGTGCAGATGGGGAAAATCGACACTGCGCGACGCGTTTTCTATCGTGGCTTGGCGAAGTGTCCATGGAGCAAAGCGCTGTACTTGGATGGGATCCGTGTGCTCCGCCCCTACTTGAGCGATGGCGAGTGCAAGGAGCTGATCGAGTTCATGGCGGCAAAGGAGTTGCACGTGCGTGAAGAGGAGGAGGAGGATTGAAGAGTGAGGATTTCTGAGTCGACTTCTAAAGTACTTCCAGGTTTATCGATCATGGGAACGAACGGCTCTGCTAATAATGCGGAGCAGTCCCAACGCCCAAAGACTCAGTGAGACCTTGAGCGAGCCTTGGTGGCTGCTCAGTAGGCAATTGCATGTGAAGGAGAATGAAGGAGATGGGAACTAGATCAAGATGAAAGTCACTACTCCTACCACAATCAGCAACACTCGAGGAGCTCGAAAGCGCTCATTTGAGCGACACCAGACCTACGTCGAGCGCCTGCAGGCTGTGAGCGGGAGTGTGAAGACTGTCAACGACATCCTGGAAGAGATCTTCCCCTACCAGAGCAACTACCGTCGCGCCGAGCTCCTTATCACTCCGCCCGTGAAGACTCGAACTGACTTACCATTCGAGGCAACTCGAATTGTGGCGGTAACTCCATCATCACCGGTGTCACGCGGGACTACCACAAGGAAGAAACGACTGGGTCTGCCCTCCCAGCTCCGAGCGATAGATCGTGGCTCAACAGGTCCCCAGTCTCGTCAGACAGGTTAAACTCGCCAGTCAGAGTCGTCACTACGCCTACAACTCCTGTACAAGAGGCAAGCGCCGTCCGCGAGCATGATCAGCACACTTTGGCGCTCTGGGAGGACAAATTT
This sequence comes from Globisporangium sylvaticum, assembly GCA_023334975.1. Classification (NCBI taxonomy): domain Eukaryota; phylum Oomycota; class Peronosporomycetes; order Pythiales; family Pythiaceae; genus Globisporangium; species Globisporangium sylvaticum. The sequence continues at coordinate 23,406 of JAADVK010000165.1, forward strand.
CGTGGACGACGGCTGTCGCCACAGGACATTCTCTTCCTCGTGACGCATGAAGATGTCGCGCGCGTGCTGGAGAGCGCAGGTTTACTGAGAGAAGCGGGTGTCAACTACGACCAGCTCATGGAACTGGAAGTGACGCTCTACTCGACTTCAGGCTCTATTGCGCGGCTTCCATTGCCGCATGATGCTGAGAAGAATACGCCGGTACCACCAGTACTCTCAAGCGAGCCAAGCGATTCAACGTTGCTTCCATCACCACCTTTTTCGCCGCGCGTTTCGCGAGTTCCTGAGAGTAAACCTAGCTGCAAGCACGATCACACGAGCGGTTCGACGCTACTGCGCAAAACGAAGGCTCCTGCGCGCGCGGCTGCATCGACTCGCGCGGTTCCACGCTGCGATCGCAATCCAGCTCTGGTTTCGCTTCCGAGTCGCGCGGATCCGAAGGGCATGCGCTCGCAAGAAGATCATGGGCTCCGCGGCGCTAATCATGCAGCATTTCTTCAAGCGCGCGCGGTTCCTCATCCTATTTGACAAGCGCGTGCACCGGCTGCTGCAGAAGAAGACCAGCGCTGCCCAGAAGCTCCAAGCCGCGTATCGCGCGAAGCTGGCGCGTGCAAAGTTCCACGCGCTGAAGGACCACCTGGAGGCACAGAAGAGAGAGCAAGTGCTGCGGGTCATGTGGGGAAACGCGTACGCGACGTCGATCCAGCGCTGCTGGCGCAAGAAGCACCAGCGGTTTCTTCACAGGATTGATATGACACCCCCATTTTCAACAAACACGCAGGAAGATGAACAAGACGACGAAGAAGAGGGAGACTGCGAGTACGCGATCGACATGTCCAATGGCGATTAGGAGAACGAGGCGAAGCGTCTGCGGTAGACGCGTTGGAACATCATAACGTTCGACTTCGAAGCACAAATGAGTGACTGAATGAATGGCTTCACAAGCGAGTTGGGTCACATGGCTACATTTTGCGCATCACCCGTTTGTTCCTAGAAGCGTCTTGACCAAAACTTAAACAGCGTTACTATCGGAAAAGTCGAGGATCTTGACCGGATTTAAAAGAGTGAGTGTTGTGGAGTATTTTGCGCACGAATTTCTCCTATTTTCCAGCTGGTTCCAATCAAAGCTACAAAACTACTATTTAAACCAATCGTGAGTTACTCCGATTAAAATTATGCGCGGGTAGGGTTGTTTGCAAAAAAAGTGTTTACATTTTTTTACGGCTCTTTTTGCGAAAATGTATGTACACCTTGTTTTGCTCAAACTGCAAGGATGCACACCTGGTTTTGCTATAACGAGTTGAGTCGAGAATGAGTTGGCTCGCGATCTGTCTAAATCGATTTTCCTGGTACAGAAACCCGAGCCAATTGCTGTTTGAGCATTTATCAATCATCGCATTCAGCACCACCTATCCGAGAAGAAGCTCTCTCTCATTCCCCATTGCGCGTCGCTCCACACACACGCCCACAGCCACAGCCACGCAGCACAGCACAGCACAGTCATGGACCAGCAGCAGCAGTCGGAAGACAGCGCCTCCTCCAACATCCGCGAGGTAGTGGACCTCGCGAACGAGCAGCAGGTCGCGCGCTACCTGCGCAGCAAGATCCGCGTGTTCCCCAACTTCCCGCGGCCGGGGCTCGACTTCAGCGACGTCACGACGCTGCTGCTCGACCCGCAGGCGTTCCAGCTCGCGATCGACGCGCTCAAGCTCCGGTACGCGGACAAGCGCATCACGCACGTGGTCAGCTGCGAGTCGCGCGGCTTCATCTTCGGCGCGCCGCTCGCACTCGCGCTCCAGGTCGCGTTCGTGCCCGTGCGTCGCGCGCGCCGACTGCCCGGCAACACGGTCGGCGTGGACTACACGTCGGGTTTCTACACCGGACGCATGGAGATCCACGACGACGCGATCCAGAAAGGCGGACGCGTGGTGATCATCGATGACCTCGTTGCCACGGTACGTCTTGCTTATTTGTTGGTGCCATTGACAAATATGCGCATTGTGGAGCTGCTCGCTAAAGGATGGTGATGTTTGTTTATCGATTGCTGCAGGGCAACACGTTGAAAGTCACGTGCGAGCTCATCAACCAGCTCGGCGCGGAAGTGGTCGAGTGCGGCTGCGTCATCAACTCCATTCAGTCGAATGTACGTGACGTGAGCGCACTGGACTTTTGCAACAGCAGTATCGTTTGTTTGGCGCATTGGCTATTGTCACATGCTGACTTCTCGCTTCGTTATGTGTGTGCTTACAGGAAACGCTGCAATCCATTCCAGTCTACGGTCTAATCACAATGTAATACAACAGACAAAGCAACTCTGTTCAATCGACCACATACTCGCACGCAGCCGTCAGTTCCATATCAGTCAGCAAGCAGTCGCGCATCAAATCGCGAATAGCTAGCAACCATTCGGGTGAAAACCTGCCGCATATCAACGACCCACGCGTGTGCACGTCCCTGGCGCAGCGCTGCACACATCCAAATGCGCACCGTCGTATGACAATGCAGCGCTGAGGTCACACCGATTCCATTTGCATCTCCCTACTATCCTTGCGCAAGTGGACCCGCGTCGAGCGATCCCCTTCCACCGTTGCGTCACCTCATCTGCATGCAAGCAAGTGTGGTGCTTCGAACGGCCCATCCTATCCCACTCTATCGCGTATTATTGGTGGAAAATCAGATTTAATTCAAATAATCACTTCTGATTGGCGTAAAATACGCAGACTCCCCCATAGCGTACCTACTCCCTCTGTCTGCTTGAAGAGCTCAATCGAACAATCATCGCCAGCATGGAGAGCTCCACCACTGACAACAACAGCATGACGAGCGCCGCCCTCACATCGACGTCTGCGGTGGTCGTGGGCACGCGCATCCATTGGAACAACCACACGCAGACGGACCAGCGCGTCCAGGTGGACAAGACGCTCGCGCAGGTGCACGCGTTCTGCGCGCGCGCGGCGACGTACGCCGACGGCATCCTCATCGCTGTGGGGCTCCCCCAAGCGCTCGCTTTACCATCAGCATCATCCGCTTCGTCCGCCACGACAGAGCACGCCTTTGTAGCGTCCGTGCAGGAGTTTCTCTCGCGGCTGCAGAGCGAGACCCGCGATGGCGTGATCGTGCCTTCTACTGATGGTGCTGAGGCCGCTACTAGAAGAACCGTCCGCGTGGAGATCATCCCGATGCTCCACTGGGGGAGCTTCGTGCCGGCGCTGAACGCGATCATCTCCACGGCTGCCACGCAATTCCAAGACGCGACGCTGTTGCTACTGCAGTCCCTGGAGATCGAAGTTGACGCTGCAGGTGTCCACTTTCTCAAGACACGGTTCGAGTTCGGCAAGGATCTGGTCGTTGGCGCTGCACTCCCCGGCCACTCCTTCCAGCCGGGTAGCAGTGCTGAACTGGAGCTCAATGGTCTCACGACGCCCTGGAACACGCTCGCGATCTGGGACCTCACGCGCCTGGCGATGGTCGGGTTCCCATTGATTGGCGATGGCTTGCGAGTCGACGCAAGTGGCTCTACAAGCGCTGCGGGCGTCGAAGAAGTCTCGACCATTTTGCTCTATCAGCAGCTCTTTCCGAGTGTGAGTGCTGCGAAAGTGTTCAAAGTGCCTGGGATCGCGTGGCAAGTGGACAACTTCGAGAGCGAGGAGCGCCGCAACTGGCAGGAGAGGAAGATGGCGAGCAAGCTGCAGCGCGCAGAGAAGCAGATGGTGCACTTAGGACTCGCGAGGGGCAAAGTGCTGCATTTGCAATAGAGGTAGCGAGATGAGACTGACTAATCAAAACTGGTCTCTTACTGAATGACTGCCTTGACCTTAGTTCCTAGTTAATAGGTGGTGCTGGTGGTGACGAAGACGCCCAGAGCCCCTTCGCGACCCGCGTCTCTTCCTGCTGCTGCTGTGCGAACGCGTTGAAAATCTGCTCGAGACTCGTCTGCGAGATGCTGTACTCCTTGATCCACAGCGTCTGCTTGCCCGCTTCAATGAGCTCAAACATGCGAGAGGCTGAGCGTGGACTTTGTCGTTGCTGGATTGCTTTCGTCACTTGCTTGGAGTGCTGGTAGTCCCTCCTTGTTGCTGAGCTTGAAGCGACAGAAATCCGCCTGGCGTTCCAGCAATGTCGTGTTGTCGCTGCCAAAGTGGGTCTCCAGGTACACAGTAAGCTGCTCCACGCGATCTTCTAGCAGCCACCAGCTACAGGACTCTCTGGTGCTCAGCGTTCCACCTCCAGTTCTATTCAACTGAAGCTGGAGAATGGATCCTGTCGGATGCTGACTCGCAGCTTCGCCCATGGTCCAGTGTACTCTCTCAGGTTTCCCGAGCGCTGTACACGATCCCGGGAGTTCTGTAGATGTGATGACACCACCACCACCACCTCCAGTGCTACTGCTAGCCGGCAATTTCTCCATCAGGCTCAAAGTGCCCTCCTGGCTCGGCGCGTGCAGCTTGCATTCGAGCAGAAACCCATCGCCAAAGCGCGCTTTCAGGTGCGGGATGCTACCAAAGCAGCGCAGCTTCCCGCCGACCATAATCGCGGCTTTGTTGCAGAGCGCCTCACACTCCTCCATCGAGTGGGTCGTGAGCATCACCGTTGTCTTCCTCGAGTGGACAGATACCTGGAGGATCACGTCCCACATGAAACGTCTCGCGTGCGAGTCCATCCCGGCGGACGGTTCGTCGAGAAAGAGCAGGTCCGGTCCTCCGAGCATCGCGATCGCGATCGCGACCGAGAGCTTCCGCTTGTTGCCGCCACTGAGACCCCCCGCGAGTTTGCGCTCGAACCCCTTGAGCTGGAGCTTGAGTAGCAAACGGTCGACCTCTTTGCTCAGCGAGAGCGAGCCAAAGCCCTTAAGACGTCCATAGAACTCCAAGTGCTCGCGCACAGTGAGCAGCTCCAGGAGCGCGTCAAACTGCGGACAGTAGCCGACGCAACGCCTCACCTTTGCGCGCTGCGTGAGGATGTCGAGTCCGTTGAGCTTTGCAGACCCAGAAGAAGGCAGGATGTCGCCTGGGAGGATCTTCATCGTCGTGGTCTTTCCTGCGCCGTTGATGCCCAGAAAGCCAAAGCACTCGCCGCGAGTCAGTCCGAATGACAAGTTCGAGACCGCTTTCTTGCCGTTCGGGTACGTCTTTTGAAGATTCAGGAGCTGGACGACTTCTTTGTCTTGCTCTTCTTGCGCTGCTTGAGCTACTATCGAGGCATTCGCTTGAAGCACACGTTGGGCTTCATTCGCAACGTCGTCGTCTTCAGCGTCTAGCTCGACCGTGTCTTCTTGAGCATGGAGTTTCGCATTCCCACGGCGGCGCCAGCGCTGAAACAATTGACGTTGCCAGTTCACAAGCGAGAATGGTCCTCCTGGACCTCCCTTGGTGAGAAAGCCGACTTCTCCCGTCTGGATCCAGTCGACCACGAGCGCCAACAGAAAGAAAAGCGGACCTTCAGCTGCGAGGTATGCGATCTCATTCCCCGCAATCTCTGGCGAGAACGCGCTTTTCGACACTGCTGAGAGTCCGTAGAGTGCCTCAATGTCGGCCACGATCACGCGCACGAGTCCGTTCCCCAGAGAGAACAGTGGCGAGCAGCGCCAGAGGAAGATCAGCACTTGGTTCGCTGCTTGCGTAAACGTCAGCGAGTCGAGTGACACGCTCATGATCATGAGCAACAGCCCCAAAAAGAAGTTGAGCATCACCGTGTACAACAAACACGCCCCGGGGTCCTTCATGATGTGCGACATCAGGTACGTCCACGGGGCGATGGCCCAGCCAAAGAGAAAGAAGAGACTCAGCACTCCCTCGGGGACATCGCGAGTGCAGCCCTTGCAGCTTGCAGTTGAGCTGTTGCAGCTAAGTGACGAGGTGATCCCGTACCCTCGCAGCAGCAGGATGGCGACCGTCATAGGAACCAGGTACAGCACAAAGTCGAATATAAAGTTGGCGAGCCAGTAGGCAGCGAGCGAGACACCCGAGAGCAGCTGCTGGTGCTTCACGTTCTGCTCGTTCTGCTTCTCCTTGACAAGGAACGGCATCATGGCGGCGGGGATGAACGTGAACGCGATCACGACAAAGATCACGGCGGGGAGGCTCAGGAACGAGTTGAAGATCGATCGCGTCTTGAACGAGAGCGGGAACGGATGCGTCGCCACACGCACTGAGGGTCCCGTCATCACAGTGTTGCTATTTGACTGTCGCCGTTGCTGCTTTGATAGTAAGAAGCGATGGATCGACTCGTCCATCATCGCCTTGTACACCGGTCCTCCGTGGGTAGACGACGAGTTCACCATCGCGTTGTACCCGAGGACCTGGTTTTCCTGCGAGCCATGGAGCACAAAGCCTCCATTTTGACCCTCAACTGGGGGTACCTGGGGTTCTAAAGTACTTGAGTTGTGTCCGCAGCCCTGTTCAAACGCCAGTTCGCCAAAGCGCAGACAGAAACCGGTCGTATCGTTCGGTTGGATCGATGGGTCCGTGTAGGACACGCCAAACACTGTCGGGGTTGTCGAGGACTCGTACACGATTGACTCCATCTCGAGTGGATACGGCGCTCCACCAGTTAAGTGCTGAGGATCTACGATCGCTGAACACCACGAGGAGCTCCCAGTACAACTGTATGGGACCGGGGTCTCCGTCCCCAGATCGTACTGAGACTCAATGTCCAGCATCACTTTCGGGTCGTTCTTGATGAACAGACTCACTTTCAGAGCCGAGAGCCCAACGAAAATGATCACGATCGGCAGAATCGTGCTGAAAAAGAGCATGCTTTGGTCTCGTTTGGCGCTCAGCACGCGATTGCGAGCGACAGCTTTCGTTTCATGCCACCAGAGAGCGCGTGCGAGAGCACATGTCGCTTCTCTGACAGTCCCACTTCATCAATTTTCTTCTTGACCTCGGTGGACAGAGCTCCAGGATCGTCGATTCCTTTCACGCGGCCGTAGAACTGAAGATGCTCTTCCACTGTGAGTTCTGGGTACAGCACACTGTGCTGAGGGCAGTACCCTAGCGACTTGCGCACACTGTGCATGTCGCTCGCGATAGAGTTCCCACGAATCCAGGTGTCGCCACTCGATGGCGGCATCATACCTGTGAGCATCGACATGAGCGTCGTCTTTCCCGCGCCGTTGTGGCCAAGGAGACACGTGGTCTGTCCTTCATAAAACGACAGACTCAACTTTTTGACCGCGACTTTCTTGCCCCCGGGCATGTCGAACTCTTTCCGCAAGTTGGTGATCACGACTGCTCGCCCATCGAGTTCCTGCTGCTTCATCTCGCTACTCACAGGCTCACAGGTCGCTTGTGACGAGGGTTCTTCAGTGTTTTCCGGTCTACCCATCTGACTTCCCAGCACTGGCATTGTCGTCTTCTCAAACTGTGACGTCGGCTTTCTCCCTGAGCCCCAACTTGAAAGGATGCGTCGCCAGTGAGCGCTTGTGAGGCAAAAGTACCATTTCTCACTCACGCCAAACTCGCGCGGCGCCACGCGCTCAAAGTACAAACCGAGCAGCACGTACACGAAAAAGTCGAGGGTCTGCATCCAGATCGTGTTCACAAAGCGGAAGCTGTCGACGATTTCGCTGGCGTTGACAGAGTTGATTCCGACGCCGACTGCTTCCACTTGCGCGATGATGTTGATCCCCTGCGCCAGCGCTACTGGGGAAAGTAAACACGCCCAGGTCCACTCGATCTCGCCTGAGCTGTCGCTGAACCCGAACGACGCAAAGAACATCATGAAGAAGAGCCCCATGCCCACAAACGAACCTGCTCGAGCGCGTGAGAACAGACTGCTGATCAGAAACCTGTACCCGAAACTGCTCAGCGAAAACGAGAAGAAGAAGCCAAAGAGCAGTCCAAAGTCCGAGTTCTGGAACAGCAGCGCTCTTGCACCGAGCGTTTGAAGCAGCGACGCGACGAGCAGCAGCTGCAGGTACGTTACGAACCACGCCAACAGGATGTAGTTCTCGTCCACGCCCAGGATGCGCACCAGCTCTCTCGACCGGGTCTCTTTCTCCATGAGCAACGCGACGATCACTCGCGAGACGCTGTACAGGTACGAGAGGAAGGAGCCAACGGGGAACACCACGAGGATCTTGTTGAAGAAGCCCGCGTAGTGGAAGCCCTCGATCGGACTCATGAACGTCGCTGCACCGTGGAAAGCCTGAGGCGCCTGGCGAAGACTTTGCAGGAGCTTATCCTTTGAGGACGCTGGGACATCGTCGACTGAGATCGATAGGTTGCTAATAGGACCCATGTACGCTGTGACGGTCTCACTCAGAGAGCTGCTTGCGAGAACAGTGTCGCGAACCCCTTCTAGCGCTTTCAACACCGAGCCGATGATGAAATCGTCCTTCAGCTGATTCAGCAGTCTGTTGTCCAGCCCCGGACTTTCTTTCATGGTAGACTCTTTGATCTGGCAAGTGCCGTTCGTGGTCTCGGTATTCGGATCCCATACTGGCAAACAGTTCAGGAACCGCGAGACCGCAGTCTGCAGAGTCATGAACCCTCGTGTCGCGTAGCAGAGCGTCGGGGTCGCCTTGACTTCTCGATTGAGCTTGTGCAGATTGAACCGTCTGCCGATCGTGCGGGGCACGCTGCCAGGGAAGCTCGTGTCTGTGTAGGTCGAGTTCAGGCGAAGCGAGTACTCAATGTCACGACATTGAGCGTCGCCGATGTCGCGTTGCCTCTCAACCGTACAGCCCATCATTTATCCTCACTATTGTTTGTTGCTGTTGTCATCTCTATTATCCCAATGTACACCATCACACAACACGGTTGATTTTCTTTCTTCGTCGTCGGCACCATCCGCACAACTCACGACGCTTGTTTTTCCTCGCGCTTCGCCTTTGCTGCCGCAATCTGCTCACATGGCAACCCGAAGCACACACACACACACACGTGAAGAGCATCAGCATAAGCGCTTTATGGCTATTCGAACATTCGCTCAAGCACGCATTGAATGCAGACGTGACGAAAAAGCGATCACAACATCGCACACACACACACACACACACGATCACGATACCCACCTTGGCAGCCATGGCTTCCTTGCGACTCGCGAACTTGGCGTTCTTGTGGTGCACGCGCGAGGCCTGACCGCTCGCGGTCGTGGCGGCGATCGCCTGCGCGGCCGTCTCCTCGCACGCCTGCTTGAGCTTCTGCGCCACGCGCCGGTGCTGGATGTCCGCCATGTTGCTTGCCTCTTGCTTTCCTTTCTGCCAGTTGTTGTTGTTGTTGTTGTGGGTGGCTTTTTTTGTGTGTGCAATTTCGTTTTCTGAATTACCTGAAAGGAAACTTATTCCCTGGTAGGTACGTGTGGTCGAAATCTAGAACAATAGTGACGAAATATTGCAAATAGTGACGTTGGATCGCCTGCTTTTACCCTTGTATGTATTTGGAGGTCAGAAGTGACCGAAAAGGTGCAAGCGGTGGATGGAGAGAAAGAAACCCGCATTGAGAGAATGGCGGCGGGACGCAGCACAAGCGCTTCTGGAGCAGCAACAGCGACGACGATGACCACGACAACGACAGCGACCAAGAAGGCGCCCGCTGCGACGGAAGGTGGGTGGTGGGGCGGACATTGCGTTGATGCACACGTTGTGTGGGCTGCGCTTGCTGCTGCTGTGGTCGCGTTGCCGCTTTGTTTAACACGAAGCAGCGATGAGGATTACGTAGCTGCTTGCTTGGCCATTTGCCGCAATGCGCCATGGAGTCTGCATAGCGTCAGAGAGAATGCGAGCGAGTGGGTTGCTCACTGTGAGTATGTATGAATGCGCTTGCTCTGTGCAGCGCCGATATGGAAGAGCTACCTGGCAGTGCGCACCGAGATCAGCGTTGGCGGGAGCGCGAGCTGGCGGCTGCAGTTCAATGGCGGTACAATGACACAAGCGCGGTCAAGAAAGCGCTCCAAGCCGTCGAATATTCACGCTGGCAGTGGCGGCGGTGCGAATTGGATGGTGATGCTGTCACACTCGCAATCGCAGAACCGATTTGCAGACGAAAGCGGATCCGTCGCGCCGCGCATCAGGAAATACTGGGAGACGCTCAGCGCGATTGAGCGCCAGCAGATCCTGTTCATCGACGAGCCGGACCTCGTCAAGCAGCTCTACAAGCTGAATCTGAGCCTGCTCTGCGTGGGGTTGATGCAGCGGCATCTGAAGACCCCGCTTAGACCAACGACTACAGTGCAGAGCGCAGCAGCTCAATCAGCGATTTCAGCAGCAGCAGCAGCAGCGTCAGGATCAGGAGCGACTCCATCCAGTTCACAATCAAAGACGATTGAAGGTTCAGTAGCGGAGAAGAGTTCAGCTGTTGAACCTAAACCGCCGATTGCTGCAGCAGTTGATACCCAAGCGGAGAAGACCTACGAGCTGCTCGAGGCGATGGAGTTCATGGATATTGGCACAGGTACGGTAGTAGCTTGTGCATTTGTTGGGTTTTCTAATACCGAGCATTGGTAGTGACAGCTGGATTTGTTTTTTTGGCAGGCATACTGACTGTGAAAAGCGAGCTCGTAGAAGATCCGGAGCGGCTGTTCACGCTTGTGAGCGACGTGCTCTTCGGGTTCGTGTCGTCCATCCATGTGCTCAGCGAGAAGCAGTTCTACGATCTCTTTGTGACGGAGAGCGAAGTGATCAACACGTGGGAAGACTACCAGCGACTGATCGCGATGCTCGTCGAGCAGGTGTGTTGGTTCGCTCAGTGATAGACTATGTGCGGTTGTTTGTTGAGATATCTATGAGGTCTGACATTATTCTGCTTTCCCTTTCCAGCTCATCATAAAAAGCTACGTAAACTACTTGGAAAAAGAAGCCGCGATTCAAATGGAGCAGCTTCTACTGGAAGTCTCTCTCGAAGACTCCAAGACAACTCGCAAAGACGGGAGTAAAGATCCGACCAACAACTCCTCGTCGCAAAGTCAAAAGTCCAAGAAGAAGAAAAAGAAAAAGAAGAAAGACGCCAGCTCGAACACTTCCCATCAAGGCGAGAAACTAAAGTACCAGCCAGAACCAGAGGACTTTGACGAAGAGCGCGAGTCACAGCAACTCAACGATGAGAACAACCCGGATGCAAGCAATATAAACTCAGCCAGCTTCACTATGGAGCAGATTTCTGCTGATGACGGCGACGAAGAAATGGTTGTCGACGACTTCACTTCTGGTGTGACTGAGGAGGCTAAAGTGACAGCGGCATTCCCATCTGAAAACGTGGTCGACAATCCCGAGAAAGCTTCGGCTTTGCCAGACTCCAGTTCAAAGCGAACATCTTCATCATCATCATTGAACCCGAATGCGTTGGTGTTTGAACCTCAGCAGGAAGTTCTTCAGCTGAGCGGACCAACGACGCCGGTGAGTCGTTCTCCGATCATGGGGAAGCGAAAGCTGGACAAGTACATTGTAAACATCAACATTCAAGACGCGGTCTCGGATGATGACGAGTACTACCCTAGCAGCGACGGCGACCTCGACTACAGCTCGGGTGATGACTTTCGAGGCAACTTAACGCCACATGGTCGACAGAATACAGCCCAGCGATGGCGCGAACAAGAAGATGCAGAGCTCCAGTGGCAGCTTCAGCAGATCTACTCGTCCACGTCGACGATGCTCGGGTGGGATTTCACAAGACAGTGTGAGCTTGCTGTACAGCCAGGCGTGATCTCACCCTGGGACGACTCGGCACTCTGGCGAACCGCTCCGAAAGAAGTGGTGCGCTATTTCACACCAGGAGGCGGTGGAAATGGCTTTGGTCCGTTTTTCCCGCCACCAGCGGGCGGCTCGTATCCTCCATTCGCAGCCGCTGGTCCCAGTCCACAACCAAAGTCAATGTACTACTTTGCTCCGCCACCGTCGTTGTCAGGAATGCCGCTCACAACGCCCTTTATTTCACCAGAGGGAGGTGTCGGTCCGCGTCCGCGTCCGCGAATGCTACCACCGCCACCGCCAGCAGGAGCAGCTACGCTCCCGCAGCACCACCAGCGCATGTTTGCATTCCAAGAAGCAGACTTCCGTGATGTCGTCACATCTCCCGACTTCCTATCAATGAAGCCAGAGCTCCAACGCGACCGCCTTCTCCGGAAAGACCACCCAGATCCGGCATAGAAAGTCAAGAAAATGAAGATGGAGTGCTCGACAGAGGTTTCTATTCCGAAGTCAAAACTGAACCCACTGCACCTTCGCCAACTTGAAACCTCTGACTTCTGTGAAAAAAGCCTTTCGCTTTCGCACTTGACGGTCAGTCAACTCTGCGAGGTCTCTGTGAGATTATCATGAGTTTGTGTGGCCCCTTTCTGCCTTTTCCTCTGGCTACATTAGGTGGAATTCCTCGCGACAAAAAGAAGATCTCAAGCCATCGCTCTACTCTTGGAGATTTTTTGCGCCAATGTCGTTGAGAAGCAACCAACGCCCCGGCATCGAAATAGAAGTTGACCGCGTCACTGAGAGAGCCAAGGCAGCTTTTGGAAGTTTACTTCCGCGCGCGGTATGTAGTCGCGTGCGGGCTGAATGGTACCCGAATGCCACGATCAACCGGATCATGAACACCGAGAACTTCGACAATGGTTCATTCTGGCTCTTGGTGGAGCCCTCGCGGACGCTCAAGCTCGTCGCGGTCTTCGGGTTCGCGCTCGTGCTGACGGGCTACTTGCTGATCATCCTGAAATTGACGCTGTGGAGAACGAAAGTTGTTCGTGAGACTGGGAGTTCAAGAAGCCGACTACACTCCGTCACGAACAGGTTCGACTCGATAAAGTCGAGCCTGCACCACACCCTTGAGGGCATGTCCAGAGACGCAAAGCGCGGAATGGTTGTTTCGAGTACCGCACGCTTGGCGATGAGTCTGACATCGAAGGAAAGCCGAGCGCGACAGTTCACGGTAAGTTGCTAACTTTTGTTGTCGACTCCGATACACCACTATTTTCCCTCGAGCTCATTACCTACTCATGCTTGGATTCTTTTGGTTTGTTTATTGTAGAACTTGGCAATCAAACTCGGCGACTTTGCGCTCCAGCTTGTGCTGCTGGTCCAATGCCTTGAAAACGGGTACCCACTTAGGCTGATCTGCCTGCTTGGAGCGATCATTACTTTCAATTCCGTCGCATCAGCTTCGATGATCTGCTTGAAACGATTCCAGTCGGGCTATACCAAAGTTCTCATCGACATCACGTACGTACGCAAGATGTGCTGTTTGCTATTTATCGGTACTATTTGCTTTTCAGCTAATAGCGGCAATTCGGTTTTCTGTTCTTCATTGTCTCCAAAGGGTTGATTTCCTGATTGTCGTCGCGTTCCAGATGATTGTGGTCGTCTACTGCCTCTCAACGTTTGAGTTTGACAGGAAGGTCTTCGCGATCAACGAAGCGGTCTTCAATCCTGGAGCGTTTGAAAGAAGCGCGTGCGTGATCGCGAACCCAGTGCAGGTCGCCGTCGCGCTTGGGAGTCTGAACTCGCTTCGCGTCATGTCAGCTCTCAGCTTTTTCACACGCATCGGCACGAGCCTCTCGCTGTGCTTCCGGTTTTTCAGCCTGGTCAGATGCATGGATCAGCCAAAGAACACATCTCGAGCCAGCCTATATCCATACCGACATCCCAATTGCCATCGTATTCATCCTGCTTCCAGTCGCGATCGTGGTCTACGTCTCGATGAGCATCAGCTCAGCGAAGACTGTGTGCTCGCCCCATCCAGAGTGCGCTGTGCACGAGTTCCGGTGGATAAAGCTTCGCGAAGGGGACTTGGCGCAATGTCCGTGCCTGACGCTCATCGACGGCGACATCGCGCCAAAGACCTATGAAGAGTGGCAGCTGCCGAAGAACGTGACGGTGAAGGTAGCTCAGCTGGCGTCGACTGGGGATTTGAAGGCAATAGAACTCACGAACCAACTTCTGACAGCTCTTCCGATCGAACTCCGGCGATGTGCCGGCATGAAACACATGTACGCTCAATTTCTTTCACATCTTGATCTTGATTTTTCTGGGTTGCTAACAGGTGAGAGCCTCTGTGTTCTCCCCAGATCGCTTGCATACACTCATACAACGACGCTGCCGTCCTGGTTCAAGGAGTTCTCGCAACTCGAATTCTTGTACGTGACCATGCAATTGTGACGGTCGCTCTAGCCACTTGGGATCTCTGCGTTCACTGACTTTAAGTGTACTACGTCTGTAGGCACATCGAGGGAGCTCTTGATCACTTGGGCCTCGATTCGCTCCCGGACGACCTCTTTGACAACATGCACTCGCTCACGTTCCTGCACATTGGGTCCCATCAGCACCTGCGCCATCTACCGAGCTTCAACGGACTCGTCAACCTACGGTCAGCTACTCTCGCACTCTTACCCGACCTCGAGGAGTTACCCGAACTCGCAGCGCTCGTGAAACTGGAGCGGCTCCTCTCTCTGGTTTTCAAGATCGACGCCTTCCCAGACATGTCACCGATCCATAACATGGTGGAGTTTGTCGTGCAAGGACGCATGTGTTGCAACGGGTTCCTGGACAACGTGTGCGACTTGAGCAGGCGAACGTGCATTTTGGATCCGTCTTGGAACACTACTCCGTTGAGCTGTTTGCCTGCGAACCGGACCGACAAGATCGCGACCGAGGCAACACGGAGCATGTTCGCCGCGTTTCCAAACTCGGTGTGTACGGGCTCGAGCGTGCCCATCAACAAGGAGAATCAATACCCACTGGAAGCAAACGTCCGGCTTGCAATGGCACCATGTACCGCAAGTGCGTCAAGGCAGGTACTTCTTCCAACAGCTCGACGGGGATGTGCTACAGTCTCCGCATGATGGCGATTGCGTGCATTGATTTCCCGTCACCAATCGCGATGAGAAGGAAGCAGATCGTGGAGAACGTTGGGGACCCATGTGATCCCGAGGTTGAAGCGTGGCTGGGCTGTCCGGCTTTATAGGACCGGGGTGTGCAAGTTGGGGTACAGTGCCTGCTTGTAATTGTCGCCTTTTGATATGCAGCCACGATTCTCGAAATCCGATTTTGGGATCTCACCCTCTAATACCGCATTCGCGGGCGAGCGAAAGTCGATTATGGACTACATCTCCCCCACACTCCAAGAAGGCAAAGCTGGAGAGCGATAGCAAGGCAGCAGCTGACGCGGATGTGGCTCCGCCACAACCAGAAAGCCCAGTAGTAGCAGTTCAACACCCGAGCATCCGCCGCGCGCTGTCGTACACGAGCGAAGAAGTGCTCTCGGACTCGAGTGTCGACAACCTGGAAGCGCCAGAGGACGCTGAGAACATTCTCTCCTGCGCATCTGCGGCTCGCAGCGAAAGCTCCCGCTTGTCGGTCGAGAAGACGAACAAGCCACGATCGCCTCCATCCTCAACGGCGTCACCGCCAGCGAGAGCCGACGGCGTCTGTTCATCATCGGCCCTCCTGGAACGGGCAAATCGTCCTCTGTCGACCAGCTGCTGGGCGAGTACGAGCGCCGCACCGCCTCCGCGAACGCCGTTATCCGCGTGAACTGCAGCACGTACACGAACCCCACCGCGCTCTACGCGGAGATCGACGACCAGCTGCGTGCGCGTACGCCCTGGAACCCGTACTTCCTCGATGAGTTTCTTGAGGACGCGGCCAAGAAGCGCACCAAATGCGAAACATGAGTACCTTTCCTCCTTCTCTGTCTCACACGTACGAGTCTTACCAACACAGTTGCTGGCAATCTCTGTTGTCTCATGAACAGTGTGCTGGTATTCGACGAAGCCGATCAGCTGCTGCGCCTGCCGTCCACAGCGCAGAAGCACGTCCAAGACGTGCTCCGCTTCCTGTTCGCTGGGCGACGCTGTCATCTGCGCGGTTCAAGTTCATCGGTACAAAAGCTCCTCTTCATGTTTGAACTACATCGTACTTTACAGAGTCAACTCGGTGTTCATCTGCATATAGCGAACTTTAAAGAGTCATCTCTGTGCTGACAAATGGTATCGTACTTTAAAGAGTCACTTCTGTGTTCATAGTGTCCGCTTTTTGAGTGGCGCATGTGTGGGTGGGCAGCATTGCAATTCCGCGAAGAGCTCACAGAGAAAGGAAGAGAGAGAGCAAGCGAGATGGCGAGTGTGTTGCAGCGCAGCGTGAAGCTCTCGGTCGCGACGGCGGCGGCAGCGGCGGTGCGTCCGGGTGCGGCGGTCGCTTCGAGCGTGCAGCAGCAGGTGTCGGCGCGTGGCTTCGCCACCAAGAAGAAGAAGACCGTGAGCAAGAAGGGGTCCAAGAAGGGCAGCGAAGACGCCAACTTTGAGCTGATGCTGCGCAACATCAAGGGGCGCTACCCAGAGGCGTACGTTTAATGCCCATAGCCTTGTGGTCATGTGTGTCATGTATGTAGAGTGCGCAATGCTGACGTAGTTTTGATGCCGTGTATGTGTCCGCCTATACAGTGAGCCGTGGTCGGAGGAGGACAAGCAGCGCTTCCAGGAGATCGGTCGCCGCTTCAACATTCTGTCCACGATCGAACACAACCACTTCCAGCGCGACCTGCAGACCAAGATCGACCTCAAGTGGGAGGCGATCAACGCGCTCCCAGCGCACCTGCAGGACGAGGCGATGGAGTTGGACCTCTCGCCTGTGCCGGAGGAGCGCGGCTTTGCGACCTGGACGCCGCCAGTCGAGGGCTTCCGACGATACACGGACGAAGGCGCTGAATAAGCAAGCTACGTGGCGTGAAGCGATAGTAAACAGCAGCGATCAGCAGCAGGAGAACGACCACAGAAAGAAGACAGTACAAACAGCATCGCAGTGCTGGCGGAGTCGAAAGGAGCAGCGTGATGATGATAATAGATGAACGAATGCCTGTGGCCTTCTGTGTGAGTGCAGATGATACCATACCCCAGCGAATGAGTCTCGCTGTTCTTTGGTTTCGTTTGGATAGGCGCCTTATCTGTTTAGCTCTTCTTCGTCTTCTTTCGACTCTTCAACTATGGTGTGGATCCCCTCCGAGCCTGAGGCAGGACGCAGATCACCACCCTCCTCGTGCGTGGAGGACCTCTGAGCCCCCGGCTGCTTGTACCACCACTCGCGCACATTTCGCTGGATCACGAGGGATGCGAGCGCGTGGGTCTTCATGCGCGCAAAGTTCTTGCGGCATAAAACACCCCGCGTCGCAGCCTGGACCTTGATCGTAACGTTCTTGGTCTGAAGGAAGCTCTTGCGCGCAAGCATGCTTCGGGTCGCAGCCTGGACCGTCACTGCCGCACGCTCGCGCTCCGAGAGCTCGTTCTGTTGCATGATCTCTCGCTCTTTCGCCTCCTGGTGCTGCTCTTGCTGCTTCTGCTGGTCCTCGATGCTTTTGGTCGCTTCATGGAGGCGTTTGGTCGTCTCGCGCATGTTCTTGCAATTGCGCTTCAGCAGCCACGCGCGAATGTTGTGCTGAAGCAGCTTCACTTCGTCCTCGAGGCACTGACGCTCTTCGGGACCCATGAGCTCCATCGCAGCCTCCAACTTTGTCAAACTCTCTTCGTCATCAGCGATCACGCTTTTCACGTCGGAATCGCACAACGAGTCGTTCTCGGTCGTCTCGTACCCAGGTGCGAAATCGCTGTCTGGTGCTGGCGACGAAGTTAGGGAACCAGGAGTTCCACCACCAACACTCGAACTCAGAAAACTGTCGTCGCCAATGCTGCTGCCTCGCCGTTTGCTGCCATTCGTACTCGAGTCTCTCGAGATACTCAGAGACAGAGCGCACTTGTCATGTAAGCTCATCGTGGAGAAAGCACCAAGAAGGAGCTTGCGATTGTGTTCGTGGTTTTCTCCAACCTATTACAACATACGCACACATACACAAGTCATGAGTTAGCCGCTCAAAATAATACAGCTCATGGGAATCAGTGGACGCAAACTCACATAATTCTTGGACTTTGCAGCACCACTCAATTCGCCTGGACTGTCGCAAGTGCTGGGTTGGGATCCGAATTCGATCATCGCGTCATTTGAATCCCCGTCCAGATTCTCGAGATTGTCGGCACCAAAGTCAATGTCCATGGCAAAATCGCTGGTGGGGGCTTGAAATGGGCTATTCTTCATATGCTTCTCCCCGGTATACTCAGCGTCTTGGGACCCCATCAGCCGCCGCAAATACGCAGCGACTTCAGGATGCTCCGACTTGTCTGCCCGATCTGCTGGAGTGAAACCATCAAAGTCGAGGGCAAACAGATCTGCGCCAGACTGAACCAGCACGTCGACGACATCTTTGTGGCCGCACCCAGCAGCCAAGTGCAGCGCAGATTGACCCTGTGTGCTTTGCTGGTTGATCTGGGCTCCGTGAGAGAGAAGCAGTGGCACCAATGACGAGTAGTTGTAGAAACTCACGTAGTGCAGCAGACTCAAACCGGCCTCGTCAAGCGAGTTGAGCTCTTCCAGCAGTTCTTCGCTCGTGTGGGCTACAGTGACAAGCTGTCGAACGACCCGTTCAAGGAGCTTTTCCGATAGTTGCTCAAGATCTTGATCACTCAGCGTTTCAATTGTAGAATCATCCAGACCAAGCAAACTTGTAGTCGTAGGATCTGTTGACGATGGCTCATCAGACGTGGATACTGGTGGTGATTGTACGCCGATGCAGTCGTCAATACCGTCACGAGTACTAGACAACGTTGACAAACCAGCTTTGCCTTCAGGTTCTTTGATCTTGATGTCAATCGGCTTTGGTAGAAACGAGCTGCCATTCGGCACACCAAGAAGCTCAGCAGGAGATGCGGTCGTCCAGATCGCATGATGGAACTCGGAAAGTCGCTCGACAACTCGGATCTTGCACTGTCGTTCGTCCACTACAGAAGCACAGACACCTCATTAGCAACAAGGTAGTTCTAACAAACACAGAAAAAAAAAAAAAAA
>JAADVK010000166.1:0-42214 GCA_023334975.1 Globisporangium sylvaticum
CACAAGGCACAGCGCAACTCTTCGCGCCATTCACGCAAAACCGCCTCCAGCATCAAGTTCTCCTTCCCTTCCGTGTCGTGTGCATGGAACCTAAGACCGTTGCTGCTAATAGTGGAGAGAGGCGTCCCACAACAGCAGCCATGCCGCTCACTCCATCACCGTCAGCCTTGAGCTCCGTCATGAAGCCCGCGTCTTCCCACCAGCAACACCAGCGTCAGCGCCAGCAGCAGCCATTGCCGCCGCCTCCCACGCGTGCATCAGAACCGACTGATCGCGTCCAGCTCTTGCGGCTGCGCTACCGCAACTACCAGCGCAACCACAGGGCCAAGCGGCAGCAAAAGCAGGACTCGCTCCTGGACGCGATCTTGGCGCTCAAGCGCGACAATTCCATCTTGGAAGCGAGGAAACGCGAGCTGCTGCGCGGGACTGCGTGCGCGTTTGTTCGCGAGTACTTTCAGGTGTTTGGGAGTGGTGGGTCGTCAAGTGATCTGCGAGCCAGGATCGCAGTTCAGCAGCAGTTCCTTCGATCCAGGCTACACGAACTCGTTGATGGCCAAGATCTGACTGGGGTGGCGCAATTCGAAGACCAGGTGGCGCTCTCCGCGCACCTCTTCCGTTCAAACAGCGTCGCGTTCCAGTGCGCGCGCATCCGGTGCACAGGCGACGGCCTCATGGCGATCGTCACGACCAGCGTGGTTCTCACGCTAGAGTTCAAGCCAACGACGTGGCTCACCCTCTGGAAGCGCTCAACCACGCGAGAGACCAGGTGGCGCAGCCGAAGCTCATGGTGCCGTTCGCCCAGGTGACGTACGTGCTCACGCTCTTTGTCACAGGTCTCGCCGTGTTCTTCACTGCCGTGTCGCTCCCGCCTGGGCTGTCGGAGTTCGTCGGAGACCCCGTGCCGTTCAACAGCTGCTTTGAAAGACTCTTCAACGTCTCGCACGAAGTCGCGACGATCCTGTCGCTCCCGGCCACATACGCCACGGCGTTCGGCTTCATGCGGTGCTATTGCAAGCTCATCGCGGCAATGGCGACGTCTCGCCTGCTGCCTCCGTTCCTGTCCAGAGCGTCACACCGCCACGGCACACCTTACGTCGCCATCACCGCCGGGTCCGCGCTGAGCTACTCGCTGTGTCTGCTGGTGTACGGCGTGCCCAAGATCGCCACGTACCTGTACATCATCTGCATCATGTGCGGCTTCATGTCGTACATCGGCCAGTGCATCGGCTACATCTCGCTCAAGCTCAGCTACAAGAACATCAAGAGTTCGTCGTTCAAGAACCCGTTCGGCATCTTCGGCGCGGTGTACTCGCTCAGTGTCTGGGTGCTCTCGGTCGCTGCGGTCGTCGGGTACCAGGGCAACGGCGGAGTGGAGGTCCTGGCGCTCGGCTGCGCGGTCGCGGCGCTCGCGGTCTTCTACTTTCTCTACTCGAAGAAGCGGCAAACGTTCTCGCCGCAGGAGAACCGGATTTTGCTCGTCGCGCACGTGATGAAGTTCAACGACCAGCGCTCGGTGGCCTCGCGCGCCAAGCGGAGACAGCAGCGCACGAGCGGCACCACCGGCGGCACGGCGGAGAGCAGGAACACGACTGGCGGCAGTCGTTTCACTGATAACCACTCGGTCCACGGCGACTCGCCCGCGTCCGCGACGGTCGTGCCCATGCCACAGAAGCCGCAGCACGCACGACCACCGCCGCGCAACGCCAACCACACCATCCGCAGTGACGGGTACTGACGGACGGACGCACGAGCCGCCGGGTCTTCACGAAGCGCGCTTGGAGACGGAGCGTCATGTACAGACAGCAAGTCACTCCTTCCCATTGTGCCACTCGCTCGCGACACAGCAGTGGCGTTCATTGTCCGAGCCGATGAGATTCATGATAATGGAGATGTGGTAACTTTTTGAGGTTCTTCGAAAGACTACTCGTTGTCCAAGCTACCTGGACAGCTTGACTAAGACGGAGTCCAAGAGTGAACAGTCTCGATTTTTTGTTATCCTGCTGGGGAATGGATCAACCTTCACACCTCACTGCTCACCAGTTTGTATCTTGCAAGAAAGGACCTGGGGGTCTTGGGTAGCCAACCAATCAAAGAGATAGCACTGGCACCGTACCTCAGACACCAGAGCTTGAGAAAGCAAGGAAAAACCACACAATAATGAGCACCCCCTCAACACACTTCCGATTTGCGGTTGTCACAGAGATTTCGGATGCCGGTATCAAGAAACGCGGAGCAAGGAACCACACTCTTTGACCCGTGGCTTGGATCTTTGGCCACGGCGGACAGGTCGGAGAGCTTCGGCTTTCCTCACTGCTTGAAGGCGCACAGCACCACCATTGGACTCGAATACATGAATGTCATGTCCCTTGACGCTGTTGTGTCAAGTGTTGGTGGATCATGGCCATCCATTCGTCGCAGTTTTACGGCCGCGAACGGTAGCCTGCAAATTTCAACAGCATGTACAGTAGTGCTTGGACGATAGCCTACATTTACTAATGTCAAAAGTCTGACCAGTTGTTAGCCACACGCTGTGCCGCGGAAGCGCGCCACACAAATGCAGATCCCACTTCATGCTCCAAACTCATGCACCCAACTGACACCGCATCGGCCTCGGCGCGCAAATGCACTTTCATGCTTTTAGTCACACGCGCGCCGCATCACGCGCCTCGGCTCGGGACGCCGTGCAACGCCGAACACAAATGCAGCTCATTTCTGTTCCTCGCAGGCACATCACACGCACGACTCGTCACATGGAGCACATGTTCGGCGTCGAAGACAAGGACATTCGCCTCCTACAAGATCACGTCCGCCGCGTCAGAGCGAATGAAGTGCCAAAGACAGTAAGCGTGAACACCCCGCGAGTATGCCCGCATGTTGCACGTGTTGTTCTTCCCTGACGTCGGACTACCATGCAACGGGTTTCGAACGGCCGGGGCTTGGCGCATCAAGAGACTGCTCTCTCAACGTTTCTCGGGTACATCGACAATGCCGTCCGCACTATCGACGTCTGTATGTTCTCGGTCACATGCGAGACGGTAAGCAACTGCGCTGGCTGATTTTTTCCAAGTGTATTGTGCATTAACTAATGTGTGTGTTGTTGGCGTCTTTCAGATCGCTGCTGCCATCGTAAACGTCATGGAGAACACGCCAAAACTCACAGTCCGTATCATCGTCGACGGAACCTGCGCCGGAGAGCCACAGGTCGCTCGTGTGCGCAATGCTGTAAGTACTTACACTCTTCGATGCTTGTTTGAGAAGACTGTCTAATTGTACCGTGATTGATTGTAAAGGGTGCGACTTTGAGGGATTGTCCTGCTGACGACTGCCAATAAATGCGCTCGCATCACAGAGTAAACCCAAGAAAAGCAAGCCAGAGCCACACGATTGGACCTCATTGGGTGTCTTTCGACGAGTTATCACTGTGAGACAGGGAGTCATTTTAGCGTAATCACCCTCATTCTCCAAAGCAGCCAAGAGTGATGGTTCGTTGACACGCATCCATTTGTGCTGGACGAAAGGGACTTGTGGTTACGTCAGATCCGCTTTCACCTGACAACACGCAGGCAAGCGCTATTTGCGCACACAACAGCAGCAGCAGAGCATGGAAGCAGCAACAGCAGCAGCAGAGGCCACGCAGTTCGCGCAGATCATCGACGCGCTGCTGCTGGAGGAGCCGCTCTTCCTGGACGTGGACCCGCTTGTCGCGGACCAAGTGCACGACGCGCTGCAGAGCCTCATTCACTCGGATGCAGCTCCAGAGGGAAGCCTGCACGTCAGTGACCACACAGACGACGACTTTGAGGACGCAGCAACGAGCAGCGATAGCAACAGCAACAGCAACAGTAACAGGAAGCGAGTCTCGGACGCGGTGGCAGCAGCGACCGCCAAAAGCGCCGCTGCGACTGGTGGCGGCTCGAACAAAAAGAGAAAAGCGCGCAAGTCAACGCACGCTCTGCGAAAGGTGGGTTACATGGAAGTAGCGTCTCGGATAGCCGGTGTTACATTTTGGTGTGTGTGGTTGTGCTGATGAGAGTTGTGTGCGTGCAGGAAGAGAAGACGGAGCTGCTGAATGAGGTCGCAGCACTGCAACAGCAGCTGCGGACTCTCAAAGGACAACCTGACGCCGAAGCAGCGTCGCTCTCCAACTCGCATCTCGACAACGCACTCTTGCGCGAAACCCTCCGAGGCCAGCAGCTCTCGCTTGCGACGTCGCAGTGCGTCGTCTCGGGGCTTCTGGTACGTACTCGGTATCTTCTCTCGCTGGAACTTTGCGTCTTTCGTGGGACTCATGTGTGATTTGAATGTCGATTGCAGAATGGCGAATACAGTAACCCAGTGAGTACCATGTGCATCCGCCTGGGCACGGACTGGGACGAGCGGCGCAACACGCTCCTCGGGATGAAGGACCGCGCGATCGCCCACGCCTGCGAGTATATTGGTGCGCGATCCCGGTTCCTGGATCCGCTCAAGCGCCACGTCGCGGAAGAGTGCTTCGAGAACGCCGGCGGAGATTACTGCGCCGTGAAGTACGACGTGCGGCAGTTCACGAACGTCACCAGCGTCAAACAAGTCTACGACGCGTTTCTCACGTACATGCTCAACATCGAGATCATCGTGTCGGAACGACTCGGCACCATCACGACGCGCGACGAATTCGACTCGGTGGAGAACAGCGTGTCCAACTACCGCTTTTTGTCCTCGGAGTTTGGCGTGCCAGTTGAGAAACACGGCGTGCTGTTCATGCAGTTCTTTGATAACCACGAGCTCGCGAATGGCGGACCATGCGGGGTGATCGTGATGGACCGCGTCGAAGAAGACGAGTTGTATCCGTACACACCGTGGAAGTGCATGCGCAAGGACCTGAGCGGGGCCGTCGTGCTCACGCCGCACTGGAGACCAAGGGCGGATGGCTCAGAAGGACAAGAGCTCGTGGTGGCCATGTCGATGGGCAAATTCATCAAGCTGCACCACTCCGAGTGTTCGTTGGCATCTCCAGAGGTACTCGAGACGATGCGCGAGAGAGTCTGCGGCTGGGGGGACGTGATGGTTCCGGCCATGCAGGACATTCTCTACCGAGATTCGCAATAAAAGTCACGCGAAGACTGGTCTCTGGGTGGAGGGGAACTATTAGAGGATGGCACAAATTGAGAGAGCACTCGCAGGCTCGATGGGAGGGAGATCTTCAGCGCGACAATCTATCTCGTACAAGCCGTCCAATATCGCAGCAGTTCGACCTCATGGGCAGCGGCCGAGAAGGTTTATTTCTACGTACTAAGTAGTAGTGTTGAAAATACTCCTCACAATACAGTAAGATTGAGGACGACAGTCTTCGCAACCACGAACTTTGTAACAATACGCATTCCCTGCTTGACGGTGGGTGAAGAGTATCTCAACATCGGCATTCTATTCCTTCGGTAGCAGCAACGACAACAAGAAAGTCGAGGTAGCAAAACAAGAAGGACCAGTGGTGGATTTCGCACAAGCTTTAGCTCATTCTCAGCTCTGACGCTCCCCAGTGCTCAAGATGACAACGAACCACACAAGGTCGGGTCCAGCGACTCCATATTACTCAGCATGAGTGAATGTAGTAGAGATACCTGCAGCTGCTGCGACTCGCTGAGCACGGGCAACCAGTGCTGTACTCACTAGTGTTCGACTCTAAGGTCACCCCAGTCTCATACAAAACTGCAGCAAAAGCAACATCGTGAATAGTAAGTATGTATCTTCGTAGACGTGTATACCTATCCGATGGCACTGTTGGTAAAGGAGGCTAGAGAGTTAGGTAGACCCTGGAGAGGGGTCTACATCTCACTCGGCGACACTAGAGTCCAGGTTTGGTGTCCCTCACCCAAACCCAAACCCATAACCATAACCACCGATAGCCATGGATTTTGGGTGGAGTTGGGTAAGATAATAAGAGCGAGTGTGTGGTGTGTGTGGGGGCAATGACAGCAATGTATGGGTAAGTGGTTGGCAATTTTCTGTTGGTGGACTCAGATGGGTAATTTTGTCAGCAATTGAGGACCCATGGGCTCGAAATTTCTGCTCACGCAAAATGACGGTGTCTATATTATGATACTTACAGTACTTTTGATGTTGATGGTCACTCTTGATTGCAATCAAGCTCGCCTGATTATGGCGAGCTGTGCGAGGGCCACACGATTTGACAACGCACGAGCAAAATGCCTCGTCCCCCTGCCAGGTTCAATGCTGGACACCTCCGAAACGAGTTTACACCGGCTATAGCACGTTGTTGGTCGCCAAACGCAGACGCGTTAGAGGCCGCTGTCCAGTATTCGCTTAGCCCAGAGTATTCTTCGCATCAACATAACCCACGACATGCGCCTTCGTCACCACGCCCCCCACTCCGACGGATCTGAAGTGGGCGAGAGGATGAGATGAGCTCCCGCCACACATTCCCTCCCCTGACGATCGAGTGGCATCTCCGAATATCAGCGACTTCAGTTTGGTGGGCTGTGTCTGATTATTGAGACCATGTGGGCTACTGAATTCATTTGTTATCAGTCGTCAAGGGACTCGAACGTACTTTGGCTCAGGCCTCCAAGGAGGCAAGAGGATGCAGTGTTGATAGACGGACACAGCCTTTAGTCGCGGCTAGTCACAACGTTATTCTCAATCTCAGAATTCACAAGAACAGCGGAAGCGAGGACCGCACGATTGATCCGATTTTGGACTGCAGATTTGGGCAACAGTGGGACAGACTCGAAGGATGACCTCGACTTTCCTTCTTGCGGGAACGTTCGTTGCACTCCAGTACTCCACAGTACAAGGTACCACTTCATGTCACTTTCACATTATTGATTGCGACCATCCATTCTCGGCACTGCGGGAGACTGCGGAGTCCGCAGTGAAATGGCCACGTACGAAAGCTGTCAGTTGGGCATTTTCCCCGTTCCCATCGCATCAACTGCGCTGCCACACACTGAAAAAATCCAGAGACCCTCCAAACATGAAGCTTCCCTCACTCTCACAACCGCTACCACCTGGTGCCTCTCCAACTGTCGAGGACGGCAAAGGAACCGCCGACTATTTCAAACTCAAGTCGCCCCAGGACCATCCAAGACGTCAGTGCACCAGGGCGAAGCTTGTCTGTGCAGGGTTCGTGCTGCTCCTCGCCACGATCCCAGTGCTGATATGGCTTCAGACATCGACAAGTGCCCTTCCTGCCACTTCTGCCGATGGCGGACTGTCGATCCCAAACTTTGTGAGCGACCAGGAGAAGCAAAGCCGATTCGCCGAGACCCAAGCGCTCGCCAGTCAAATCGTGAACGAGAAGCGCACGTGGCGCATCGGCCAGGTTGACTACCCGTTCTACGACGGCCCCGTAGCTCGTCCAGGATCGCTGGCGGCGAGAATACAGCAGGATGAGGTCGCCCAACTCGATGGGTTTGCGAACCCAGACAGCTTCGCGCTCTACGAGCTGGTGACGCAGTCGAAATTTGATACTCTGGACGACTACTCCACGTTCTACGACCACGCGACCCGGTTTGCGCCACGACCAGTGAGCACCGACATCAGCGATGAGAGCTTCGGATACCAGCGCACGACCACGAAAGGCTTCAGTCTGAGAGCGTTTCGTAAGAGCAGCGACTCGTTCCCAAGCGACCCAGCGCTTGATGTCGCTGCAAACATCGCCAAGATCTGCGGCAGCAACCACACAAGTCTCGCAAGCATCGAGGCTAGCAAGAGTCTGTATCTTTCTGATTTCTCTGATTTCGCCCAGTGGAGCGATCCGAACAAGACCGGCGTCAAGTTTGTGGCTGCTGTGGTCGCATTCTACTGCTTCAACAACGAAAACAACAAGCTGCTGCCGCTGGCCATCCGCATCGCGGACACGAATGTGACGTACACGCCGTTCGACAAGCCCGAGGAGTGGACCCTCGCGAAGATGGCGGTGGAAACCGCCGAGGTCACGTTCCAGCAGATGCAGCACTTTGCCGACACACACGCGATCTTCGTGCCGCTGCGCGTCGAGGTGCTGCGCAACCTGGCGTCAAAGCACCCAGTGAGCGCGCTGTTGCTGCGCACGAGCAACCTCGACCTCGGTATTGAAAAGCTTGCCGCAAAAGTTCTGTTGAACGAGTCAACGCCTCTGGACCTGACATTCGGCTTTGGAGCCGTGGGCTGCTTCCGGTACTTCGACCAGATGCTGCAGCAGCTTTCAATAGACAAAACTTTTGCTGCAGACATCAAGAGCCGCGGTCTTGAGAACCTTCCGATCCACAAGTACGCAGCATACGGCAAGCTCTACTTTGATGCCGTGGTGAGCATGGTCCAAGGGTACCTGGGGGCGTACTACTCATCGGATCAAGCGGTGGTCGAAGATTCGGAGCTCCAGAACTGGGCGAAAGGCTGTGCCGCCGTGATGCAGCTGCGAGGCTTCCCGCGACACTTTACTTCGCTGAAGCAATTGCAAGAGGTGTTGACGCACATTCTCTTCCAGACGTTCGTGCGCCACCACGCGATGAACGGCGCGACCAGCTGGGACTCGGTCTCCGTGCCGTACAGCACGCCTGCGCTCTGGAAGAAGTTCCCGACGCGGAAACTGACGGACGGCGAAACGCTGAACGTCCTCGACTACAGTATCCCCAAGCAACAGCTCCCGATGATCGTCGTGCTGAGCCTGACGTTCCGACGCCACGTGCCGGACTCGGAGTCGCTCTTCTCGCTCTTTCGAGCAGCTCCCTTCAGCGAAGAGCTACCGAAATTGGCAACAGTGATTGGCGAGTTTGAGCGCTCACTGACGTCCATCGACGCGCGCATCGTGGCTGCTGAAGAGAAAGAGCAGTGGCCGTACCACATCCTGCGGCCGGCGATGCTGGCGCGCTACGGATGGGTTTAGTGCCGACGCCCAAAGTCTCTCAATAGAAAATACGCACTGGAGTCGTCTCTTTTTTTGAGTTGCGAATCGCATGTGATGTGGCCATAATCGCCCCGAGTTCATAATCATCTTGAGATAGGTCACTATTGTTTACGCCCAAAGACAATCATTCCTTTCCAAATGCCAAGAGTGATGACCAGATGACACGCATTCCCATTTTTGGAGCCCGTCTCGTCACGTCAGACTCGTGCTCGCCCCGTTCGTTATCAACACACACACATTTGCCATTCACAATTCACTACACCATGGAAGCAGTAGCAACAGCAGCAACAGCAGCAGCAGAGGCCGCGCAGTACGCGCAGATCATCGACGCGCTGCTGCTGGAGGAGCCGCTGTTTCTCGACGTCGACTCGCAGGTCGCGGAAGACGTGCACGACGCGCTGCAGTGGCTCATTCACGTGGACAGCGTCACTGTTGAGCAGGGGGACTCCGCTGCTTCTGAGGTGTTAGACAAGCTTGTCAGTGACCACACCGACGGCGACTCGGAGGATGCAGCAGCAGTGAACCGCGACAGTAGCAGCAGGAAGCGCGTCTCGGCCGTAGTGGCCGCAGCGACGACGACCGCGACAGCCAAAAGCGGTACTTCTGCTGACGGCGGTGGCGCGCACAAGAAGCCGAAAGCGCGCAAGTCGACGCACGCATTGCGAAAGGTGGGCATTATAGTTGAAGTTTGATTTAATACCTGGCCACTCTCCACGTATTGTTTTGTGCTGATAAGACCTGGTGTGCGTGTGTGTTGTGGTGTGTCCACAGGAAGAGAAGACCGAGCTGCAAAACGAGGTGGCAGCGCTGCAGGAGCGGCTGTGGGCTCTCGAAGGACAACGAGGATCTGCGACGAACGCGCTCGTCGAATCCCAGCTCAACAATGCTATCCTGCGCGAGTCCCTCCGCGGCCAGCAGCTCTCGCTCGCGACTGCGCAGTGCGTCGTCTCGGGGCTTCTGGTAAGTAGGAATACCTCCCTCCCTCTCTGTGTCCCTCTGCTGCCCTAGTGGTTGTACTTTACTTTCCGTGAGTCTCATATGCGACTTATGTTTGTTGATTGCTGCAGAATGCTGAGCGCTCGAACCCAGTGAGCACGATGTGGATTCGCCTTGGCTCAGACTGGGAGGAGCGGCGCAACACGCTCCTCGGGATGAAGGACCAAGCAATTCGCCATGGATGCGAGTACATCGGCGCTCGGTCCCGGTTCCTGGATCCGCTCAAGCGCCATATATCTGAAGAGCGCTTCGAAAACGCTGGCGGAGACTACTGCTGCGCGCGCTACGACGTGCGCCAGTTCACGAATGTGTCGAGTGTCAAGCAAGTCTACGACGCGTTTCTCACGTACATGCTCAACATCGAGATCATCGTGTCGGAACGACTCGGCGCCATCACGACGCGCGACGAATTCGACTCGGTGGAGAACAGCGTGTCCAGCTACCGGTTCTTGACCACAGAGCATGGCGTTCCGACGGAAAAGCACGGCGTGCTGTTCATGCAGTTCTTCGAGAGCCACGAGCTCGCGAATGGCGGACCCTGTGGAGTTATCGTGATGGACCGCGTCGAGGAAGACGAGCTGTACCCATACACACCACACGAGAGCATGCGCAAGGACCTGAGCGGGGCCGTCGTGCTCACGCCGCATTGGAGAGCGAAAGCCGACGGCACCGAGGGACAAGAGCTCGTGGTGACCATGTCGATGGGCAAATTCATCAAGCTGCATCACTCCGAGTGTCCGCTGGCGACTCCGGAGGTCGTCGAGAAGATGCGCGAGAACGTCAGCGGCTGGGGAGACGTGATGGTTCCGGTCATGCAGGACATTCTCTACCGAGGCTCTCAGTTCTTGGGGAAGAACGAGAAGCGATGTTAGCGAGTGTTTACTCAGCGTGCTACTGGTGTGCCGCGAGTGAGCAACTAGGACACTGTTGAAGCGTTAGAAGCCCGCTGGCGAGATATCAAGCGCCCCACGGTCAACGTACACGTGCTATTATACCGAGCAAGATTCGTGCAGTTCCGATCAATAAGGAAGACATCGAATCGACTTCTAGGGGTTCCCAGATACCCTACCTTTCAGGGTGAAGAGTGTACGCTTTACTATCATACGATTGGTGCTGCTGCTCTCTTTTCTCTCCTTGACTCGTGAATGTGGTGCAGAGATGATTAATCGAAGAGCTTTGCAACTTTGGATATCTGGATGTGGCAATTACAAGCAACCGAAAGCGTCAGTGCTCCTGGAGTACAGGACAGGCTACTGTCTTGCGCCGGAGAGTGAGTTGGGCTGCGACATCCGGGATCCACTTTGGGGTTGCGAGATGCCCGGGTGTTGTCGACAAGTCTCGGTCTTCTTCTCTTGCGCGTGCGGAATGCGAGAGAATCGGCGCGCTGGGGGTATTGATTGATCGATCGATCGATAGCTTGCTCCTCAAAAGGCCAACTTGAGCACACCACACCGCGTCCACTTCACCTTGGTGGTGGAATGGAAGGTAAGCATTCGTGCTGTTTACGTGAGCACTTTTTTTGTCCGGGCAAACGTGTGGACTGGCCGTTTTATGGCTAAAAATCCAAACAAGCAGGAGTGATGGTCGTATGCGCATGTCGCACATTTCTGCGACTTCGCGCTCTGTGCTGAGCTGCTCGCATTATTCAGCAGACACGCACAACACCAGCACCAGATCAGCGGACATCGCGCCTTCGCCTTCATCCAGCCATCCGTTGAGCTCCGCCCCACAGAGACACAATGACGCAGGCAGCGGCAGCAGCTACGACAGCAGCAGACGCCGCCGCCGCAGCCGACGCCGCGCAGTACGCGCAGATCATCGACGCGCTGCTGCTGGACGAGTCGCTCTTCCTGGACGTCGACCCGCTGGTCGCGGACGAGGTGCACGACGCGCTGCAGCTTCTCATCCATGGCGACAGTCACAGTGATAGGACGGACAGCGACGGTCGTGTCGACCAGGTAGCAGTAGCGGACGCAAGTACCAGTAGCAGACTTGCCAGCGACCACACGGACGCCGACTCGGAGGATGCTACGGCAGCTGAAGCTGCGAACAGCAGGGACGACAACAGGAAGCGCGTCTCGGACGCAGTGGCCGCGGCGACTGCGAAGATCTGCAGCGGCGCGTGCGCGCAGCCGCGGAAAGTGCGCAAGACGACGTACCTGGCGCGAAAGGTGTGTGTGCTGTGCCGATGGTGGAGTTGTTATTAATGTCTCGACAGGCGGCTGATAAGTGTGTGTGTGTGTGTGTGTGTGTGCGGGTATGTATCGTACAGGAAGAGAAGGTGGAGCTGCTGAGCGAAGTGGCAGCGCTGCAGGATCGACTGAAGGCACTCGAAGGAGAGCGAGGTGCCGAGGCGGCAGCGCTCGCCGAGTCCCAGCTCGACAACGCGCTCTTGGTCGAATCCCTCCGCGGCCAGCAGCTCTCGCTCGCAACTTCGCAGTGCGTCGTCTCGGGGCTTCTGGTACGTACTGCAATATCCTACTCCTCGTTGTTCTGTGCTCGTACGGTACTTGTTTTTTTCATGAGACTCACGTGCGGCTTGTTTGTGATGTAGGGTGGCGAGCACACGAACCCGCTGAGCATCCTGTGCATCTGCCTGGGCTCAGACTGGGGAGACCGCCGCAAGACGCTCTTGGGCATGAAGGACCGCGCGATCGCCCACGCGTGCGAGTATATTGGTGCGCGATCCCGGTTCCTGGATCCGCTCAAGCGCCACGTGACGGAAGAGCGTTTCGAGAACGCTGGCGGAGACTACTGCTGTGCGCGATACGACGTACGGCAGTTCACAAACGTATCAAGCGTCAAACAAGTCTACGACGCCTTTCATACGTACGTGCTCAACGTCGAGATCATCGCGTCGGAGCGACTGGGGACGGTCACGACGCGGGACGACTTTGATTCGATGGAGAACAGCTTCGCGACCTATCGCTTTCTGACCACAGAGTTCGGTGTGCCTATTGAGAAACACGGCGTGCTCTTCATGCAGTTCTTTGAGAGCCACGAGCTGGCGAATGGCGAGCCGTGCGGGGTGTTCGTGATCGACCGCGTGGAAGAAGACGAGCTGTACCCGTACATGCCTGCGAAGCACATGCGCAAGGACGTCAGCGGCATCATCGTGCTCACACCGCACTGGAGACCGAAAGCTGACGGTTCTGAAGGTCGAGAGCTCGTCGTGACCATGTCAACGGGCAAATTCATCAAGTTGCATCGCTCCGAGCATCCGCTGGCGACCCCCGAGGTACTAGAGAACATGCGAGAGAACCTCAGCGGCGGATGGGGGGACATGGCGGTCCCGACCATGCGGGACATTCTCTACCAAGGCCCTCGATGAGGACCAATGACTCGAAGTGGTGTTCTTTGTCGATTACGGAGGAATGACATTAGAGAGCGAGCGATGCGGACTGAGGGAACCCACAGAACTGGAAGCTCAATGGCGAGGTCTCAAGCCCCACAATGGATCAGCTGACCAAGATCACTGCCATTCGACCCCCTGCCGACCGCCAAGAATGGCGAAATGGGGATTTTGCAGATTAAGTCCTGGGTATGCATGCGTGCGAAGAACACGAGTTGCTGACAGTCACCACCAAGCCTCTCATCGTGAAATGGCAAACTACGCCGGCGGTCCAGCGACCAAAGTTGTCATTAAGAGTGCGTACAAGATGACGTAATCTCACCCATCAGTCCATGTGATTGCGGCTTTGCAGCGCGCCTGAAATGATGACGGCCATCGTCGCAGCTTGAAAGCTCTTTTGAAAGTCCATTGACTTGGCATCACTGGTATCACTATTGTGCTGCCTAGCGGTCAGATCTTACGCCCTCTCGTACCCTCTTTGGTGCTCTGTCCCTACCGTCTCAATTTGCAATGTTCAAACTCGTCCCCATTCTCAAACTTGCTTCCAAGAGCTCCAGTCCGCCAACCTCAGCCTTAAACCACTCTCCATGACCGCCCCCACCACTGCCACTCCGTACCGTCACTACATCCAGCCGGAGACCGACGCCGAGTTCCCAGCGGAAGCCGGACGCTACCACTTGTACCTGACGTACTCGTGCCCGTTCGCGTGCCGCGCGTTCGCTGCGCGCAACCTCAAGGGTCTCGAGGACGCCATCTCGATCTCCATCGCGCACCCGGTCTTCCAGAGGACCAAGCCAGAGGACGCCAGTGACGACCACAAGGGCTGGACCTTCGTCGACCCTGCCACGCACTCTACGTTCGTTGGATACGACGGCAAGGAGTACTCGAGCGAAGGTTGCATCCCGGACACGGTGCTCAACACCAAGTACGTGCGCGACATCTACGAGAAGGTCGCCCCCAAGGAAGAGGGCCGCCGCTACACGGTGCCGCTGCTCTGGGACAAGAAGAACCAGAAGATCGTCTCGAACGAGTCGGCGGACATCCTGCGCACGTTCAACACGGGCTTCCGTAACCTTGTGCCATCGAACGTGGATCTACTCCCAGAAGCGCTCGTGGAGGAGATCGAGAAGATGAACGCTGGCGTCGTCGACAGCCTCAGCTCGGGCATTTTCAAGGTCGTGTCCACCAAGGACGACGAGTCCCGCGCCGAGGCGCTCGCCGGCTACTTTGCGCACATCCAAACGGCCGACGACATCCTCGCCAAGTCGCGCTTCCTCGTGGGCGACGCCATCACGGAGGCCGACATCCGCCTGTTCCACTCGCTCATCCGCTTCGACGTGAACCAGCGCGAGAGCGACAAGTTCCAGCTGAGCCAGTACCCGAACGTCGCCAACGTAAGTCCTTGTGCGATATACTGTTTGAGCCTGGTCCTTGTGTAACAGTGACATCGAACACTGACTGACCTATCTGTCTTGGTATCATGCGTGCTAGTACTTGCGCGATTTGTATCAGACGCCAGCGCTCAAGAAGACCGTGAGCTGGCCGCACCTGAAGCTCATGCTCATCAACTACCTCCCAACCGCGAGCACGGCCGGCCCGCTCGTCGACTACGACGCGGCCCACGACCGCGCGACTCGCTTCGCGAACTGAGTTCACTTCAGTTAGTTGTTGGCAGTGGAAGCAACTAAGCGAAGCCGCTAAGCTACATGTAGTCCATGAGGAGCCAGCAAGACACCACTTAATCAATTTCTATCTTGCGTATCAAACCATAGCAACGGCCTTCAATCTAACCGATTGCTTGGATTCACCAGTTCATCTACATATTATGTAGCCATGTTGACCAATGGTGTAGCCATGTACGAGTTTACAAGATGGCTGCAATTGCAGCAACCATTGATTCAATTGTAAACGTTAATGCAAGTGTTATGCATTGGTGTGTTTGGTTTAATGTTTGTTCGTGTGGCTAGGCGCAACCAGTTTTCTAGTGTTACATTCTGACCTATTCCGCTTGTGCGTTGTCGTCGTTATCTCACAGCGTCACCATCGGCGGTTGCTCTCTGTGTGTGTCTGTGTGTGTGTGTCTCTCTCTCTCTCTCTCTCTCTCTCTCTCTGTCTCTACACAGCACTCAGCTGCGGGGTCTCGACGCCGGCATACTTTGGCGATGAGGACGAGGACGCCTTCTTGCGCTCGAAGAGCTTCTCGATGTCCTCGAGCAGCAGGCCCTTGGTCTCGGGACAGTGGTAGAAAACGAAGACGTCCGAGACGAGGCACGTGCCGCAGAACAGGAAGAAGACGCCGTTGATGTTGAGCGACGGGAAGAGCTTGACGACCCAGGTCATGCACGTGCCCGTGACCCAGTTGGCCATGGTGGAGAGCGACACGGCCTTGGCGCGCACGTTCATGGGGAAGATCTCGGCCGGGTAGATCCAGCAGACGGGTCCCAGGAGATGGCGAAGTTGAAGATGAAGAAGGACGTGCCGAGGATGATGACGTAGCCGGCCGCCTTGGAGCAGCCCGAGTCGTCCGTGTTGCCGTCGCAGCCGACCGTGAACGTGATCCCCGAGAGCACGTGGCCGAGGACCATGCCGACGGCGCCAATCAACAAAAGCTGGCGCCGGCCGAACGTGTCCACCCAGCGCATGGCCGGCACCGTGCTCACGAAGTTGACGATGGAGAGGATGAGCACCGAGAGGATGCCGTCGCCCACCACGTCCTTGAAGATGAGCCCGCCGTAGGTGAACATGGGGTTGATGCCCGTGGCCTGCTGCAGCACCTGGAGGAACATGGCCACGAGCACGCGCTTGAGGATGGCCGGCTGCAGCAGCTCCTTCCAGCCGGCCGCGTCGCCCTCGGCCGCCAGCTGGTCGTCGATGGCCTGCAGCTCGCGGTGCACGTTGTCGGTCTGGCGCAGGCGCTTGAGCGCGACCTCGGCGGCGTCCTTGCCCTTGTGCACGTACGTCCAGCGCGGACTCTCGGGCACGAAGAAGATGCCGAGCATGACGATGATGGGCGGCGCCATGGCCACGCCGTTGGTCACGCGCCAGCCGTGCGCGTCGTCCTCCACGATCAGGTTGACGATGTTGGCGAGCAGCAGGCCCGTGACGATGGTCATCTGCATGAAGCCCGAGAGCAGGCCGCGCAGCTCCTTGGGGGCCATCTCGGCGCCGAAGATCGGCAGCGAGAACGACGAGTTGCCCACGCCAAAGCCCTGGATCACGCGCGCCACGAGCAGCAGCCCGTGCTTCTGCGCCGGGTTGAAGCACACCCAGGACGTGCCGATGCAGAAGAGGAAGCCGGCCGTGAAGATGGTCATGCGGCGGCCGAACTTGTCGGCGATCCAGCCGCCCAGCAGCGCGCCGAAGATGCAGCCGATGTTGTACGTCATGTTGTACCAGAGCGTGAAGTCGAGCCAGCGCGTGGGGAGCTCGCCCGAGCTCGTGGTGCACTCAGCGTAGGTCTGCTCGTGCCAGCCGACACAGTAGTCGTTCAGGAACGACTTCATGACGAGCACGCCACCCGTCACGCCCTGGTCGTAGCCGAAGAAGAGCCCGCCGCGCGACGCGAAGATGCACACGATGATCACATAGCGGCGGGAGCCCTCGGTCGGGATGTCGTCCTCGCCGGCGTTGTTCTGGGGGATGGGGCCGCCTCCTGCCATGCTAGCTTCCTGCTTCCTGCTTCCTGTTGAGTTGGCTGTCGGAAGTTGGTGTGTGTTGACGAGCTGGAGACTGAGGCTGCTGGCTGCGGCAGCTAACTTGCTGTGGATGAAGGGACTTGGAGAATGAGAGTGGGAAGAGGTGCCAATGCTCTGGGAATGAGCTTCAGAAAGAGCGTCGTTGCTCGGTCTGTCGGTGGTTGGGCAACTGGTCAAAACATACATCCATGCATCCACTTCATTACGCAACAAACATAATAGCACTCGCCAAACGGCTTCTCGATCATCCTCACAGCGCGCAGGTCGCGTGGCTTCGATAGAGGATGTCCTGCATCTCGGAGATCATGACGTCCCCCCAGTTCATGACGTTCTCGCGCATCTTCTCGACCACGTCGGGCGTCGCCAGCGGACACTGGGAGCGCGGCAGTTTGATGTATTTCCCTATGGACATGGTCACCACAAGCTCCTGGCCCGTCGAGGTGTCCGCTCTCGGCCTCCAGTGCGGCGTGAGCGTGATCGTCACGCTCGAGTCCTTGCGCATGCTCTCGTACGGATTATACGGGTGCAGCTCGTCTTCCGCCACGGTGTCGACCACGAAGACCCCGCACGGGCCGCCCTTGGAGAGCTCGTGGCTCTCAAAGTACTGCATGAACAGCACGTCGTGCTTCACGACGGGGACGCCGAACTCCCTGGTGATGAACCGGAAGGCCATGATGCTGTCTCCGATCGAGTCAAAGTCGTCGCGCGTCGTGATATCCCCCAGGCGCTCGGAGACGGAGATCTCAATGTTGACCAGGTACGTCGCGAGGGCGTCGTAGACCTGCTTGACGCTCGACACGTTGGCAAACTGCCGAACGTCGTACCGTGCGCAGCAGTAGTCTCCGCGTGCGTTCTCGAAGCGCTCCTCCGACACGTGGCGCTTGAGCGGATCCAGGAAGCGGGACCGCGCCTCCACGTACTCGCACGCGTGGGCGATCGCGCGGTCCTTGACGTCCAGCAGCGTCCGGCGCCGCTCGTCCCAGTCTCGGCCGAGGTGGATGCGAGTCACGCTCAGCGGATTCGCGTGCTCGCCATTCTACAAAAGACAACAGTTCATAACACAACACATGAGCCTCACGTAAACGGTAGAAGCACTACTGTAGGGCTAACTGAGTGGTATTGCGGCACTACGGTACTATAGGACGTACCAGAAGGCCCGAGACGACGCATTGCGCGGTCGCGAGCGAGAGCTGCTGGTGGCGGATGGAGTCGCGCAGCAGCGCGTTGTCACGCTTCGCGTCGGTCAGCGACGGCGGCACGGGCCCGTGCAGCGCCTCGAGCGTCTTGAGTTGCTCCTTCAGCGCCGCCATCTCCTTCAGCAGCATGTGCTTCTCTTCCTGTTCGCAGACACAGCAATAGATCAGCTCAAGACGCTCATGGAGGTCTCTTAGGCCCTACAGAAGCCGCCAATAACAGCTCGCACCTTGCGCACGCGGTGCGTCGACTTGCGCTTCGCCGGCTTCTTCGCGTGGAGGTTGCGGTCGTTGTCGCTGGTCGCTGCGCCATCCGCGATCGCGTCTAACTCCGATGGCGCGCGCTTCCTGCTGCTGCTGCGTCGGTTGCTGCGGCCGCTGGAGGGACTGCGCGACGACACGCTCTCCGAGTCGTTGTCCGTGGACTCGCAGCTCTGAGTCGCTGCCGCGTCGGCTGCCGGCGTATTCCGATGGCGCTGCGTGGCGCTGGCGTCTGCGCGCGCTGCCGAGCCCTCCTCGTGGTCCTCTTCTCGCATGCCGCTTGAGAAAAATTCAACTGAAGAGCTCCTCAGAAGTGTGTGAGTGCGAAGGGGGGGGTATTATTGACTTTGGCGCAATAATCCATCGGCGAAATCACCCATTCCATCGAGTTTTGGGTGATTGATTGATTGATGATCCACCAATAATGTCAAAATATACTTCTTGCCAAAAAGGGGTAGTTGGGTAACTTCATGAGGGCCAGCATATATATACACGTGCCAAAAAGTGCACCTAAAAGTACCTGAACTCTCCTTGTCGAGCAGCTCCAGCGATTCGTCCATGCACGACGTGTCGATCACGCTGCCGTTCGTGAACAACGACCGCGTGCTGGAGATCGACTCGAACTTCGTCCGCCCACTGGCCGTACTGTGGAACCCCAGGTCAAAGTACGCAGGCGGCAGCTCCGTTGCCTCCGCTTTGGACGTCCAGGTGATCCTGGAGCCGCGCTGCTTCGCGACTCGCGTGAGGCACTTCTTGCAGAACCGGTCTCTCGCGGGTCGCCCTCGCGCGTCCAGCTCAAAGAGCTTCTTCTCTTCGGAGCACGAGTTGCAGACATTCTAAAGAGCAGAGTACAACAGAAGCAAGCACAAGGCAAATAGCACAACATCATGAGTCCCCTGCAGCACCAACAGCAGGACCAAACTTCGGAGTTGTATGTGCAATTACGTACCTGGTGGCATCCGGCGCAGAGCTGCTGGCTGCTGAAGAAACTCCGGCGCTCTTCGCACATGTAGCGATCGTTTCTGTAACATTAAGAACACATTTTCAACAAGAAGCAATTCGAGATCCATAGTAGCGTCAGTATATCAAACAGCCCAGAATCAATCCAATGCACCACCACAAACCAAAGCAAAACGTACATGTCGCTGATCGTGATGGAGCGGTCGCTGGCGCGGCTCTCGCTCAGATGCAGCACGGAGCCCGCGATGAACCGCGACGTGAGCACCCGGACCGCCGTGCAGAGCTCCTCGGAGGTCTCGCTGTAGTGCCTGTCCACGACGTCCTCCAACGAGCCTTCGATCTTGCCGAGTCCGAGCAGCAGCGAGACGCGCGGGCCCTTCTGAGCGCCACCACCGCCGCCGCTGCCGTTCTCAAAAATAAAAGACGCTGTTAGAGAGTTCTGTGTACTATGCGTACCACATGAACTGTGACGTTACATGGCTACATTTGGGTGGCTACATCCTGCATTCCTTCGTTTCAGTAGAACACCAATGCCATCTTCGATCGACCACATTCAAACCAGCAGCAGCTATCTGTCTCAGTAGCATCCTATTTACCTTGTGCATCGGCATTCGAGCAATCCAACCCGTCAGTACCCCGTGCTCCGCACCGTGTTGTTGTGGGTCTTGGACGTCTGCGTCTTGGTCGCGATGTTCGTATTATGCCCACCTCCACCTCCGGCGTGGCTCGACGCCTCCTTGAAGTGGCTCGTGTTGTTGTTGGACGTGCCGCGGTTGCGCTTGTTGTTGTTGCCGCCTCAGCGCATCGCCGCCGTGCGCTTGCCGTTGAACTTCATCACGTGCGCGACGAGCAAAATCCGATTCTCCTGCGCCGAGAACGTCTTCCGCTTGCGCGCGTACGAGTAGTAGTAGACCGAGAGCAGCGCGACGACGAAGCCGAACGCGATGATCTCCACACCGCCGTTGCCCTAGTACCCGGCGATCGCGATGATCGAGAGCGTCCAGGCGCTCATCGAGTAGAGCGCACCCGGATCCCGCACGGGCTGTGGAAGTTGGAGCTCTTGATATTGCGGTAGTTGAGCTTGAGCGAGATGTAGCCGACGCACTGGCCCGTGTACGACATGAACGCGCGCGTGATGCAGATGCTGAAGAGATACGCCGAGATGGAAGGGAGCAGATGCACCAGCAGGCAGAACGAGTAGCTCAGCAGCGAGCCGACGACGAGCGCGATGTAGGGCGTGCCGTGGCGATGTGACACTCTGGACAGGAACGGAGGCAGCAATCTCGACGTGGCCATCGCCGCGATGAGCTTGCCGTAGCACCACATGAAACCGAACGCCGTGGTGTACGTGGCCGGGAGCGACAGGATCGTCGCCATGTTGTGCGAGATGTTGAAGAGCAGCTCGAAGCAGTTGTTGAACGGCACGAGCTCAGTTTGCAACTGTGCGATCCCCGGCGGGAGCGACACGGTGATGAAGAACACCAGGACGCCTGTGATGAGCAGCGTGAGTACGCACGTCATCTGGGCAAACGGATCACAGCTTTCGGCTGCGCCACCTGGTCGCTCGCGAGGTTGAGCGCTTCGACGCCGACGAAGAACCAGGCGGCGAGCGGTAGGGACTTCATGAACCCACTGAAGCCGTCCACGAGGCGCATGTTTGGGCCGTGGGCGACGTGCTTGTGGAAGTTGACATAGGGCAACGAGCCAAAGCAGTAGAGCGCGACGATGCCGATGGAGATCGAGCCGATGACCATGTTGAAGAGCCAGAAGACGCGGTCGCTCTTGAGGTGGAGGAAGAGCGCCGAGATGTAGAACGCCGCCCAGACCAGCGGCTTGACGGAGTCCAGGGCCGGCACCGCGAGCACCACCATGTCCACGAACGAGATCACGGACGTCGACACGCACACGATGTACTCGGGCGCCTCGCAGCAGCCGATCATGAACGCCGGGTAGAAGCCCAGCGTGATGTACGCGGACGCGACCAAGAAGTGCGCGATCATGTTGCTGTAGAGCCCCGCTGCGAGTCCGGCGTTCCAGCAGAAGTACTGTCCGCCGATGACGATCGTGATCCCGAGCATCCAGATGTCCCACTTCCCGGGCGTGTACTTGCTGTAGCCGACCTCGGGGATGCTGGACCCAGTGGTGCCTGCAGCGGCTCGGTACGAGAACTTCTTGCCGTTGAGCGCGATCGTGGGCGGCGGGATCGCGGCGTCCGAGTTGACCACGATCGCCTTGGGCTTGGCCGATCCTTCCCGGTCCATCTGCGGCATGATTGTGTTGATTCTGGGATGTGAGTTGATTCTCACGCACCCAACGAGTTGCTGGCGTTGCTTGTCTTGGGATCGATGCTTTGTGCGACTGAGCGTGTGTGTTGCTTTCTGTCTGTGGGTGTGGTGAGAGCCATGAGGTAGGTGTCTGAGACCCGCCCTTGACGCTAACGATAGGGGAGAGTCCTGGGTTGCGAAGACAAGACTCGTTTCCGAAACACCTCCGCCTCAAGACCGGAACAACCATTTAATTAGCCAGTCATTTATTGGGCACCATGCCAGGTCAGAAGCAGTAGTTCGATCTGGGCACGTACCAGTTTACGCGGAAGCTCTGCGTTGTGATTTTCCTTCCGAACCAGTCTCCATATAGCGCTCGGATCTATGGGTTCAGTTCTGGATGGGTACACAACTAGCGGTTCACAAGTTCATTGATAGTCGACGACGCAGTGTCACTTGCGATTCAAAGGACGTACCGGTAGGTAATGAGCAGAGCTGCTTTGATCGTAGTTGCTGTCGTTGGAAGTCGGCCCTACTGTGAGGATCCACTACTGTACGGTGGACAGTCAGCAAATGAGCTCGCTTGTCGCTGAGGTGTCGTCGACTACCGTTTTGATGCCTACGCAGAGCTCTCCTGGAGCCCGTCGTGTCGTGTTTGTTGGTTTCCGCGTCTATCCACTGTTTGTCGTCTTGACAATGCGATCTATCCACCGCTGTCGTGTCCACGAAAGTCAAGCCATTCTGCCGGCAGCCAGGAGTGCTTGAGGGAGACCTTGAGACGAGTGTCGTCACTGGAGGTACCAACCAACACTGGGACATTATTCATGCATGGGATCCCCTGGCACGCGCCTTGATGATCAGCACTGGTACTGGAGCAGCATGTTGCAAGTCGCTGTGAGCCATGTTCCAGTAGGTACTTACGATTATAATACCAGGCTGATACTTAAAAGGCAGATGAAGAATGTTGCACAGTATTGTTGGCGTTGTTTACTTTTGCGCTTGCTGCTCGAGTGGCTTCGTGACGTCGTCGCCGCCATTGTCCGGTTGCACTCCTCTCTCTCTCTCTCTCTATGAAGAGCTCGGCTCGCT
The DNA here is from genome assembly GCA_023334975.1 of Globisporangium sylvaticum. NCBI lineage: Eukaryota > Oomycota > Peronosporomycetes > Pythiales > Pythiaceae > Globisporangium > Globisporangium sylvaticum. Next base: position 22,695 of record JAADVK010000166.1, read on the forward strand.
GATTGTGCTGGTGCTGCGACTTCAACTTGGAGAGCCAGTTCAGCCGGTACAACCCCACGTGGATCTGAGCCGCAGGCTTTCGTGTGCATGTCAAAAGAGCTCTCTCTCTCTATCGAAGAGCTCATCGCAAGTTTAGTATCGAAACAAGCGAATTGTGCTGATTGTGTGTGTGTTGAAAACTCAAGCATTGCGCAATGCCCCCTCCCCATGACATTATTGCCAAACGAAGACCCAGCAGAGACCACTGAAAGTGCGAAGTGGCGGTCTCCATCCAGATGTTGCTACACTCTGTAGACAGACATTCTGAAGCAGATGGTGCTCCATTTGCTGCTTGGCGTCCATTGAACGCCGTCAATTGATGGAGCAGGGCAACCTGAGCTGCTGAGCTTTTGGCGGAGTGGGCCACACAAACTGCACATTTGGGAGGGGCCACGTCACTTCGTGGCAGCCGTCGATGCCACGTCGCCTGCATCGCGAAGGTCCCCCCTTTCTCCCCACTCTCCCTCTTCTCTATGCCCAAAAAATCAACAAACTGAAAAAAGTAACCGACAGACTTCCCAAAATAAACGAAAGCCAGCGATCTGATTGGCCAATTTCACCCCAAAAAGTCAGTCTTTCGTAAATTTTATGTCACGCACGTGAGAGAGATTCGTTTCCATACAAACGCACAAGAGACCAGGCGCACAGCGCGACCAACCCACCACCACAATCCCTCCTTAACGCCCATATCAGCTCCTCAACATCCAAAATCCAAATATTAGATATTAGATAGTTGACCGACTTAAAAAACAGTCAATATAGATCAATTCGTCCCGAAACACCTTATAAAGTCACATACCGGAATGCGTACCGGTATACCGATAGTCTACCTCCCTGTCCCTGTCGTATTGCGTATCAACCTCGCTCGTTTCACGTGCGTGCAACATCCGAGCCAGCTCAATGAGGGGTGAAGCGCAAAGCGCTCCGCATGCGTCATTTCGCGATTCGCCTCGCCCCGCGCACACCTCCCCGTCCGCCTCCTCCCTCTTCTCTCCGCCTCCCCCCTCCCCTCCCCTCTCCAGCAGCTCAGCAGCCATGGCGACCCCTTCGTTCGACTCGTTCCTGCAGCAGTCGCAGCAGAACGCCGACGTGGCGCCGTCCGCCGACCGCATCCTGATCGCCGGCGTGCTCTTCAAGAAGCCCGAGACCAACTCGCTGCTGTGGAAGAAGCGCTACTGCGTGATCTACAAGGACTCGCTGCAGATCGTCTACTTCCAGAGCGAGGAGGACTATGAGAAGGGCACGATCCGCGGCAAGATCCCGTTCTCCACCGTGCACAAGTGGGACGGCAAGCCGAACGGCTTCCAGTTCTACACGCCCTCGAACAAGTGCTTCCGCGTCTACACCGAGACCGCGGAGGAGCAGGAGCAGTGGTTCGCGGCCATGCAGACCGCGATCGACAACTCGCCAGACAAGAGCGCCGTCACCAGCGTGCCGTACCAGCGCCCGATCGCCTCTTCCCCAACGTCGTCGCCTCGCGGTGGCTCGTCGCGCATGATCCGCAAGGACTCGTGGCGTGAGGAAGAGGACGACCTCGACGTGCACACCATGTCGATTGAGCTCGAGGACCTGCGCAGCGAAGTCGCGACTTTGCGCGCCGAGCTCGCGTCGTACGAGCAGACCGAGAAGAAGTACGGCACGGAGATCATCAGCGAGATGCGCACGCGCCGCGGAAGTGTCTTGGACGATGGCACGCAGCTCAACATTGAGCCGCGCGAGATGGAGCGCATGCGTGCCATCTTCGAGCTCTTCGACCAGCAGGGCAACGGCTACATTGAAGAGGACGACTTGATCGACCTGCACGCCAAGCTCGGTGAGCCGATCTCGGCGGAAGACGCCAAGGAGGCTGTCGCGTACATGCACAGCAGCGCCAGCGGCCCACGCATCGACTTCAACTCGTTCATGAAGTGGTGGAACGACGACCACAGCGCCGGCAACCAGACCGAGGCCATGAAGCGCTACCAGGCCAAGTTCAAGTTCCTGAAGGCTCGTATCGCGAACCCAGCGATCGGCAACATTGAGACCGAGGCCGTGGGTGCGTTCCCGAGCTTTGAGTTCCGTCTCAACTTCTACTACACGGGCAAGAACGGCGTGCGCGAACAGATCTCGCCATGGCACGATATCCCACTGTACAACGCGAACGGCACGGTGAACTTCATCTGCGAGATCCCAAAGTGGACCCGCAAGAAAATGGAGATCGCCACCGGCGAGCCATTCAACCCGATCAAGCAGGACACCAAGAACGGCAAGCTGCGTGAGTACGGCTGGGGCGACATGATGTTCAACTACGGCGCGATGCCGCAGACGTGGGAAGACCCATCGCACACGACCGAAGGCACGGGCTGCGTCGGCGACAACGACCCGATCGATGTGATTGAGATCGGTACGAAGCAGTGGCGAACGGGCTCGGTCGTGCAGGTCAAGGTGCTGGGCGTGCTCGCGCTGATCGACGACAACGAAACCGATTGGAAGGTGATCTGCATCAACGTGGAGGACCACTACGCGCCGATGATCAACGACGTCGCGGACGTCGAGGCGCACATGCCGGGCTGCATCGCCGCGATCCACGACTGGCTGCGCGACTACAAGCTGCCGCAGGTGAACGCGTACGGCTACGAAGGCAAGTGCATGGGCCGCGACTTCGCTGAAGCGGTGGTCGCCGAGACCCACGAGTTCTGGAAGCTGCTCATCGAAGAGCGCGGCGGCCAGGCCACTGTCTAAGCAACCAACCCGCTGCTGTGTTTTAGAGAAAGATAGTACTCACGCTCTACTTAGGAATGAATGCCCAACGAATGAAAGTGGAGAAAAATTGGTGGAGATCTGTCTGTCGTCCGTTCATTCCCGGTCTCGCTTCCCGATTTTCCAACCAGCATTGCAAGATCGAGCCGGCAACGAAGCACGAGCGATACATAAAGTTCAATCAATCGAAAGAGGTGTGTGCGTTTATCCATGTGCATTGGGCTGATATACAGAGTTGAGCTTTCTCTCTTCATTAAAATCTGGTGGTCGACAGTCTCAAGCAGCGGAACGAGGGGATCAAAGTGAGACTTTGCAGAGCCAGGCAACCAAAGTGGCTACATTTTCCAGCCAGCCCACCCATTTACTGCTGCTCTTCGGGTAAGAACCTCACCTGCACACATCGCATGACGCTATTTCTGTTGGTGTCTGATCGTATGCGATCGATTCTGCTGCTGTTCTTAGAAAAGTGCGAGTGAAGGAATGCGACCTGCAACTTGAGTTTCGCTCCTTTTCGAGAGTGTTTACTTCCGTCTCTCGCTCTCTCACTCTCTTCTCTGGGGTTGGTTCTATTTGTGAGGCGAAACCTTTTGGCAGCTCTCGCTCGGCAGAAGCGCAAAGAGACCCAGCGCCTTAAAGGACCCACTCTCGCTCACTTGAGGCCTTGAATCCAGTCGTGTAAGAGAACCGCAAACCACCGACGACGACTCTCTTGCTGCCGAAGAGAGATGCCCGCAGAAGTCATGAAGTCGCCAATCCCCACGACTGCTCAGATGGTGGGAGCGCCGGTGTCCCCGATCACCCAGCAGCCGCGCGTGAAAGAAAGCGACTCGCCCTTGGAAATCCAGGCTCGCGCGCGCAGTTTCCCACTGCGAACGCCACCGGCCGAGCCCTCGTCACCATCGTCGTCTTCTACTTCAAGCCCAAATGCGAAGCCTCAGACTACCTCAATCGCTGCCAAGCATTCGCAGTTGCGCTCGAGCTCGAGCACACAAACCAAGACACCATGGAGCGCCGAGAGCCCACGTCCCCGACCTCCAGCGCCACGACGCTCTCGAGCCCGACGACCCCGCCACCTGCGTCTGCAAACGCCCCCGGGAGCGCGAGTGGCGAGCCGATTCGCGAAATGCCCGTGCCCGACCCCGAGTCCCCAGCGTACATCGCTCTCGTGAAAGCGAACGAGAAGACTGACCCGACGCTCCTCGACAAGCGCATCGGCAAGGCGAAGATCGGTCGCACAAAGTATAAAGCCGACCGGAGCTTCAAGAAGCCCATGGGCAACGAGATCCACGCCCAGCACGAGCAGTACGCGCTCACGTACGGCATGATGTGCGGGATCCTCAACTCCGCGGGGCTGCAGAACCCGTTCAAGCAGCGGCTGACGATGGACGACTTCATGCGCGTGGAGAAGCGCAGCTTCCCCGCGAGCTCCAAGCTGCAGCACCCGTTCAAGTTCAAGGACTACTCGCCCGACATCTTCCGGCAGATCCGGAGACGCTTCAGCATCGACTCGACCGACTACATGGTCACGCTCTGCGGGGACTTCAACTATATCGAGTTCATGCCGAACTCCAAGTCAGGCCAGTTCTTCTTCTACTCGCACGACGGGCGGTTCATGATCAAGACGCAGACGAAAGAGGAGTCCAAGTTCCTGCGCCGCATCCTGCCGCACTACTACAAGTTTGTGATGGAGAACCCGAACACGCTCATCACGCGCTTCTACGGCATGCACCGCGTCAAGATGCACCACCTGCGTCGCAAGATGCACTTCATCATCATGGCGAGTGTGTTCGACACGCCGCTGGAGATCCACGGCCGCTTCGACCTCAAGGGCTCGAAAATTGGACGCCGCGCGACCCCGAAAGAGCGCGCCTCGAATGGTGTGCTGAAGGACATGGACCTGCTCGACAGCGGCTTCCGTCTGCAGATGGGGGCGGAGCGACGCGCGATGCTGCTGGTGCAGATCCGGAAAGACGTCGAATTCCTCAAGCGCATGAAGATCATGGACTACAGCATGCTTATCGGCATCCACGACTCCCAGCAGGCGATCCACACCACGATCTACCAAAACCTCAAGGCTGCGGACCAGAAAGCGGCGGCAGCTACTAATACCACCACCTCCAAGTTGGTGCCAAGTTCGCCGACGAAAAGTGTGTTGGATCAACCACAGTTGTCCGATTTGAGCGCTGCAGGAGATATCATCCCGGTCCGCGTGAAGCGGTCGCTCTCAGATCCACCGAATGCAGGGGCGGCAGACGGAACCAAGGCGGCAGTACCCAGCCATGCTGGTGTCGAAGCGTATCGACTCTCAGAGGCAACGACCACCGTCATGTCGCCAAGCGGCGAGTTCGATCCTGAATTTGACTCTGGGTCCGAGTCCGAGTATGAGTCCAACAGCAGCGACGGCGGCACTGATTTCGCGGTCGACGGCTCGATGTCGAACATGTCGATCTCTCCACGCATCCTGGACGTCGAGACGTACCCCGCGCACTCGGAGTCGCTGTTTTGCCGCGACGAAGGCGGCATCTACGGCCGCGACCGCTACGGCCGCAAGAACGGGTTCGTGTACTATCTGGGCGTGATCGACATCCTGCAGCAGTACAACTCGCGCAAGATCGCCGAGACGTTCTTCAAGGGCATCCGCCACAACCGCAAGCAGATCTCGTCGGTGAACCCGACGTTGTACGGCGACCGCTTCATCGAGTTCATGGAGAAGAACGTGGTGCAGGACGACACGCTGCCGCCTCTGCTGCCGTCGCTCGCGCCAAGCGGCGCTCAAAGTCACGGGCACGCTCATGCACAAGGTCAGCAACAGCAACAGCAGCAGCAGCACCATCAAGCGCATCAGGTGTAACTCTGTGGATGGGAATGTAGCCATTTCATATCTTCACTGAACTCTCTGCGACGTGTGACGAGGCTAACGTATGCTTTATTTACAACCTAGACTCTTGTAACGACAAATTTACATATCTAGTCGCAATTACCATTTATTTGCACGATTAGGCAATCATATCCTGATATTTTACGAAAACAGGCTTCATTGAGTTGGCTGTCTTGCAAAGCGCGAAAACCATTTGCAAGACATGACCTTTGAGCAAACAAGCAAACAAGGCTCATGGCTGTTGGACTTGTTTGGAACTGCTGCTGGGTTCGTTGGCAGCTTGAACTGGGTTTGTCACATGATAGGTGGGAGGGCTCGGAACTGTGTGCTTCCTTTAACAGCAACTTCAAAGAGACAATTTCAAATCCTTTGTTCACTTTTGACTGGAGCACACACATTTGTGAGAGTTGTTCTGTATCAAATCCCAAACACAGCACAAATTGCGCAATTGCGCAAGCCATAAAGTCAGATGCTGATCGATCAGCTGTTGAAGTTTGCTCGGCCACAAGAACTTGTCGCGTTTCTTGCCTTGTTCTTGTGTGCTTTGGTCGTTCAAACCTGTGTTTGTTGTTGTTGTTGGCTTGCTTGGTTGTTGCTTGTTTGGGGAATCTTCACAGCCCAGTCCAAAAGTCACAATGTGGCACACACAGAGAGACAGGGGGAGGGGCTCGCCACTTTCAGCCAATTGGCTCGCGTGACAGAATCGCCGTGTGCGCGGCTCAGCCAATCCAAGCACCGCTTTCGTCTGTTTACTTTTTGTCCTGTTGGTGGTGGGTGATGGTAGAAAGCGGGTTGCAGTTGGCTGAGTGGTACGATCGATTCGATACGGCTGCTGCGGACGGATCGTTTGATCCCGAGGCTCAGCCAGCCAGCCAGCCACGTCCTAAATCGGATTGCGCTCCTTCCTGCTTCTCGCGTCCAGCACACAACAAGAGGATCTTGGGGCATCGAATCCCCAGTTCAGTTCGCCACCACTCCCCAAGCCCAACAATAGACCAGCCGACGTGCGTGCATCCGCCGGTTTCATTTGCGGATTTCCTTCGATCCTCCCCCTCGAGTCCTCGCCTCGATCCGCATCTCGCTCGCAATTACCACATCCCAGTAGCAAGCCAACATGCCGCAATCCACCACCAGCGGCGTGCCGCGCACCGCTGGCGTGCTGCGCCAGCTGCCGACCGCCGCCACGACCACGAAGGCCGCGCCGACGTTCATCCCGCTGCATTGGAAGCTCGCGGTGGGCGGCGTCGCGGGCGTCGTGGGCGTCTCGGCCACGTTCCCCATCGACATCGTCAAGACGCAGCTGCAGGGCCAGACGCGCGCCACCGGTGCGCTGCAGTGCTTCCGCCACATCCTGCGCACGGACGGTGTGCGCGGCCTCTACCGCGGCCTGCCGCCCACGCTGGTCGGCGTGCTCCCCGAGAAGGCCATCAAGCTCGCCGTCAACGAGCAGCTGCGCGAGTATCTCGCGGACGAGGACGGCAAGCTCCCGATCAGCCGCCAGGTCATGGCCGGCGCTGGCGCTGGCTTTGCGCAAGTGGTCGCAACAAATCCGGTACGTTCACATTTGTTTGTTGTGTCTACGTTGACTGCAAGCTTGTTGGCTTGCTTGCTTGTGTGTGTACTTGCGCATGTGTTGTTTGTTTGCTCACACAACTCACTCACACACTTGTTTGTTTGCTTGTTTTGCGCATGCTTGTTTTTTTCAAAACATCCAGACTGAAATCGTCAAGATCCGGTTGCAGACGCAGGCTTCGCTGCCAGTTGCCGAACGCCTTTCCGCGCTGCAAGTGGTGCAGTCGCTTGGCCCGCGCGGGCTGTACAAAGGCGCGGGCGTGTGCCTCATGCGCGACATCCCGTACGCCGTGATCTTCTTCCCCATGTACGCCGAGGTGCGCGACTTCTTCGCAGACGCCGAGGGCCACAACTCGATCGCCTCCATCGTGTTCGCAGGGGCGACTGCCGGTGCCACGGCCGCCGGCATCTGCACGCCCGCGGACGTGATCAAGACGCGGAGACAGATGCGCGGCGCCAACTACACGGGCACGCTCGACTGCTTCCGGAAAGTGGTCGCGACCCACGGCTACGGCGCGCTTATGAAGGGTGCGGTGCCGCGAATGATGGTGCAGGCGCCGCTCTTTGGCATCACGCTTGTGGCGTTCGAGCTCCAGAAAAACTACATGCAGTCGCTGTAGATGATGATGGTGATGATGATGACGATGGACAAAGAGAACAATGCGCGTCTTCAAAAGAGACAAATACATATAGACAGACCACCCCCCTGCTCCACAATGCTCTCCATCCACCCCATGCCTGTCCTATGTCTTCGCACGCTCAACTCGTTTACGTCACGTGCGCGCGGACAACAAGAAACAAAAAGTCGTGTTGCCAGCACGAACAAGGTGAAGAATACGCTTTTATGGTTGGTGCTTTGTGTGTTTAAAGTGGTGTGTTTCCTTTGCTGACTGACGTGTCTTGTTTTTAGACTGAAAACACTCAGGGACTCGCTTCCACTGACTGGCATCGACGACCGGTCAGCTTCAGATTTGATCTGCCGGCGATCGATTAGAGAATTCCCTTCGACGACGATGGAGTGGCTGCGAAAGAAAAGCGATGCCGGGCTGAGGCGCAATGGGTCGGTGGCGCCGACATCCATCGTGATCGCGAGTGCGTCCCGTCCCCCGCAGCACCAGCAGAACAAGAGCAAGAAGACCAAAGCGAGTGGCAACTCGGTCAGTCCCATCATCTCGGCACCAACGTTCTCGTCCTCGTTCCTCTCCGCGACCAAGAAACCAAAGTCCGCCGGCCCGGCAGAAGAACCGATTACACCACCGCCAGTGGTGGTGATGAAAAAATCTCCGAGCACCTTGCGCAGACATCAGACGGGGATCTCCCATCGATCGCATGCATACAAGGTCGATAAGCTCGACGTGTGGATGCTGGGCATCACGATCGTCATCGGCGGACAGTACTTCAGCTGGAACGCTGGCTTTGAAGCAGGGCTTTACAGCTATATGATCACGTACTTCTTGATCGCTGGTGCGTACATCACCCTCTGCTGCTGCAATAGCGAGGTGACAGGCGCTTTACCGTTTGCGGGTGGTGCGTATGGTCTCTCGAGGTGCACGTTGGGCTTCTTCCCCGGTTACTTGATCGGCTGCTGTGCGGCACTCGAGTACATCGCGTACGTGGCGACGTCTGTGGTATCGCTGGCGCAGATGATCGTTACTACGGCGCCTATCCTCGAGGGACTTGAGCCAGTGATCGCGTTGGTGTTCTACATCTCGGCGCTGTTCTTCCACATCCGCGGTGACCGCGTCTTCTGGGTGTTCAACAAGGCGGTCGGGTCGATTTCGCTCCTCATCGTGTTGCTGTTCTGCTTCGGCTCGCTGCCGTACGTGAGCTTCTCCAAGTACGCGGACGACCCGCAGCTGCGGTTCGTGAACGGGTTCGCTGGGTTCATGAAGTCGCTTCCGCTCGCCGCGTGGTTCTTCGTGGGCGTGGAGGCGCTGAGCCTGGCGAGCGACCAGGTGACGCACCCGAAGGTGGTGATTCCGTTCGCGCAGATCAGCTGCGTGCTGGCGCTGTTCGTGACGGGGGTGGCGGTGTTCTTCGTGACGGTGTCGCTCCCGCCTGGGATCTCGCATCTGCCGACGGAGCTGGTGCCGTTCAACAACTGCTTCGAGCTGCTGTTCGATGTGTCGCACCGGTTCGCCACGATCCTGTCGCTTCCAGCGACGTACGCGACGGTGTATGGGTTCATGTGGTGCTACGGGAAGCTGATCGCTGCGATGGCGCAGTCGCGGTTGCTGCCTCCGTTTCTGGCGAGCACGACGAACGGCTGCGGGACGCCGTACGCGGGCATTTGCTTCGGCAGCGCGATCAGCTACCTGGTCTGTCTGGTTGTGCACTTCCGGCCGTCGATCGGGTCGTACCTGTTCAGCATCTGCATCACGTGCGCGTTCGTGTCGTACACTGGCCAGTGCGTCGGGTACATCTCGCTCAAGCGCAACCACACGAACATCAAGAGCTCGCCGTTCAAGAGTCCGTTTGGAATAGCCGGAGCTTTATATTCAATTGTGATTTGGACCTTGGGGATCACCGCGATCGCTGGCTACCAGGGCAATGACGGCGTGGAGATCCTATCATTCAGCGTCGGGGTCGTGCTGCTCATGGTCTGATCAGCACTTCGAATGGGCCGACCTCGTGAGTCCACTCAAAGAGTATTAGGGTCCAAAACAAATGGCTGCGCGATCGCTCTTCAACGACTACCACTTGACGTTCGCTGCGTGACTGTCAGTGTGCTCGCGGATATTTGGTGGAGAGTTGAAGGAAACTCAGTTCGTTTTGAGCCGTTGGTGGCAGTGAAGAAGATTACGCCAAGCTATTTCTGCCTTTGAATATGCGATCAAGCCTTGTCCGATTCCCGATTTCCAAGCACTCCTCGAGCCCAAATCACCGATCCGCCCGCCATCATCACGGTGATGAGGGCTCCTACCAGTAGCTTTCACAATCAAAGGAGGGGCATCACCGTCATGGTGGTGGTTACGGCGGCCACTTACCATGTCCAAAAACACACGAAACGAACCCACAACTCCGTCTCAGAGAACGAGGGTCCGTCCGTCCGTCCGTCGACAAAGTTAGATCCAGGGCTCTGAGAGGAGAGATGGCTTCAGAAATAGCAACGTTGACTTGGCAAAACGACTCGCTTCATCAGCCTCCCGAAAAGCGCTGGGGGCAACAACGAACCTCCAAGCAGAACCTGCGAGTTGGTGTAATCAGTCCGAGTTTTTCTTCCCAGTCGAAGAGCGAGACTCGGTCGGCCAAGTTCACAGCCCACGTCGAAGTTTCGAGGTTTGTCGTCGCTTTGCGGTCTTCTACTTTACAGAAGAATCGAGCACCATGGGCGGCGTGATCGAGTCCGATGAGGCGGAGCAGCAGCTGCGCATTCTCATGGCCTTCAACGCGCAGACGCTCCATGAAAACATCTCGCAGATAGTGGAGACGGCTGTTGGGCGAAAACTCCCGCAGATGCAAGTGCGCTTCAAGGACCTGGCCGTCTCTGCGAACATTGTCGTGGTCGAGAGCGGTAAGAGCGGTACATCCGACTGGCGCTCCGAACTTCTGACGCTCACAAACACTGTGCACAAGAAGTTTTCGGGGTTCGGAACCAAGAAACACACCGTGAAGCGGCAGATCCTGCACCTGTTGAGCGGCGTGCTCAAGCCCGGCGAGATCACGCTCGTGCTCGGCCAACCTGGCTCGGGCAAGTCGTCTCTGATGAAGCTACTAAGTGGTCGGTTCCCCATGGCAAATCACGTGAGCGTGCAAGGCGAGGTCATGTACAACGACAAGAAAAGCAACGAGTTGAAGGGCCGCGTCCCGCAGTTCGTCTCGTACGTGAATCAGCACGACCACCATTCCCCCACGCTCTCGGTCAAGGAGACGCTCAAGTTTGCGCACGCTTTCTGTGGAAGCAAGCTTGGGGCTCACGAAGAGAACCTGTTCAAGGAAGGCACGTCCCAGCAGATCCAGAGCGCGCTCACCATGGCGCGCACGCTGATCAAGTTCTACCCGGAGATCATCATCCAGCAACTCGGTTTGCAGGTTTGCGAGGACACTATCATCGGGAACGCCATGGTCCGAGGCGCCTCGGGAGGGCAGCGCAAGCGCGTGACCACGGGCGAGATGCAGTTCGGCAAGAAGCACGTGATGTTCATGGACGAGATCAGCGCGGGGCTCGACAGTGCGGCGACGTACGACATCGTGCACACGCAGCGCGCGATCGCCAAGCACTTCCACAAGACCACGGTCATCTCGCTGCTGCAGCCTTCGCCCGAGGTGTTTGGGCTCTTTGACAACGTCTTGATCCTGAACGAAGGCCACATCATGTACCATGGTCCACGCGAGCAGATCGTCAAGTACTTTGAAGACCTGGGCTTCGTTTGCCCACCTCGCCGTGATGTGGCTGACTTTCTGCTGGATCTGGGCACCGACCAGCAGTTCAAGTATCAGGTCGCTGTGACCGAAGGTCCGTGGCAGAGCCAGAAGCACCCGCGCACTGCGCAAGAGTTTGCCGACATCTTCAAGGTGTCGAGCATCTATAAGCAGATGCTCGCAAGTGTGGATGCCCCAGTGGACACCGTACTCGTGGACGACACGAAGGACTATCTCGTACTAAGAGAAGAGTACTACCAGAGCTTCTGGGGAAACCTAGTGACACTCTTGAAGCGCGAGTTTCTCATCACGAAGCGCAGCAGGACCTTCTTGCAGGGCCGAGCGGTGATGGTCGTCGTCATGGGATTGCTCTACGGCACCACGTTCTACCAGTCCAACCCGCTGAGTATTCAGGTGGCCACGGGCATGCTCTTCTCTGCGGCGATGTTCCTCGCGCTTGGACAACCTTCCCAGATCGAGCCTTTCATGGAGGCGCGCAAGATCTTCTACAAACAGCGCGGCGCCAACTTCTACCGCACGACCGCGTACGTGGTCGCGATCTCGATTAGCCAGATGCCGCTCGCGATCGCGGAGAGTCTCGTGTTTGGCTCGTTGGTCTACTGGATGTGCGGCTTTACAAACACTGGCGGGTCGTTCGTCATGTTCGAGCTGCTGCTGCTCACGAACTTCGCGTTCACGGCCTGGTTCTTCTTCATCTCGGCTGTGAGCTCCGACCTGAACATCGCCAAGCCGCTGTCGATGGTCTCGATCCTTGTTTTCGAGCTCTTCGCCGGGTTCGTGATCTCGAAGGACCAGCTTCCGAGTTTTTCCCAGTGGATCTACTGGATCGACCTGATGGCGTGGACGCTGCGCGGACTCGCAGTGAACCAGTACCGCGATGCGGCGTTCGACCGGTGCGTGTACGACAACGTGGACTATTGCAAACTGTTCGACATGAACGCGGGCCAGTACTACTTGACGCTCTATGGCGTCCCGAACGAGAAGCATTGGTCGCCACTGGCAGTGCTGGTGCTCGTTCTGATCTACTTTGTCTTTCTGGCGCTCTCCGTGTTCGTGCTCGAGTTCAAACGCTACGAGAGCCCCGAGAACCTCGGCGGAGGGGCGAGCAGCGACGACGAGAAGCACCACGAGGAGCAGCTCAACTCGCAGAATTCGTCCCGTATCCTCGTGCAGCCTGTCGGAAGCAAGGAGGAGAAATCAGGAGGAGGCGCTGCGGCCACACCGATGCTGAAGCAAGTCAAGGAGAACATCTCGGTCACGCCCGTCACGCTCGCGTTCAACGACCTCTGGTACTCTGTGCCCGACCCGAGCAACCCGAAAGAGTCGATCGATCTGCTTCAGGGCGTGACTGGGTACGCTGCGCCAGGCACGATGACCGCACTCATGGGTTCCTCTGGCGCAGGAAAGACGACGCTCATGGACGTGATCACCGGCCGCAAGACCGGGGGCAAGATCCGAGGTGACGTCCTGCTTAATGGCCACCGCGCAACGAAGCTGGCGATCCGAAGATGCACAGGCTACTGTGAACAAATGGACATCCACTCGGAAGAGGCCACGACCCGCGAAGCGCTCACGTTCAGCGCCTTCTTGCGTCTCCCCGGCGATCTACCCAAGGCACGCAAGCTCGCGTCTGTCGAGGAGTGCCTCGACCTGTTAGACTTGAATCCTATCGCGGACAAGATCATCCGCGGGAGCTCGACGGAGCAGATGAAGCGTCTCACGATCGGCGTGGAGCTCGTCGCTCAGCCTAGCGTGCTGTTCCTCGACGAGCCTACGAGTGGTCTTGACGCCCGGTCGGCGAAGGTGATCATGGACGGTGCGCGCAAGGTCGCGAGCACGGGGCGAACGATCATCTGCACCATCCACCAGCCGTCGTCCGAGGTTTTCCAGCTCTTCGACCGCCTCCTGCTCCTCAAGCGCGGTGGCGAGACGGTGTTTTATGGCGACCTCGGGAAAGAATCGGCCAACCTGATCAAGTACTTTGAAGAAATCCCAGCCGTGGCCAAGATCGCGCCGGGATATAACCTAGCGACGTGGATGCTCGAGTGTATCGGCGCCGGTGTCGGTAGCGCCGGCGGACCCGGAGGCGCGGTGACCATGGGCGTGCTACTTACCTCGGTCCAGGGCTTGTTCATGGGCTTCAATCCTCCAGCCGAGGCGATCCCCAAGGTCTACAAGTGGATCTACTACGCGACTCCACAGCGATACGCGCTCGCGAATCTCGCGGCGATCGTATTCGCCGATTGCCCGTCAAACGGCAGTGACGAGCTCGGTTGCAAGCCGCTCCAGAAGGCTCCGCTCGCACTTGGCGGAATCTCGGTCAAGGGCTACGTCGAGAACGTGTTCGGCATGAGACACGACGAGATGGCCATGAGCTTTGGCATCCTCATCGCGCTCATCGTGTTCTTCCGCGTGCTCGCGCTGCTGTCGCTCGTGTACATGAACAATCGCGAAGGTGGTTGATAGATTCCATGTAGAATATTGTTCAACATCTCGATTGAGTCAGTCCCAGGAGCAACGTTCGTCTCCACTTTTGAAAAATTCGCCAGGACAGCACGACACACGAGCAAGAACCGACTGGTGGCACTGATACAGGTGTTGAACGTGCTGCCGAGCGTAGTACAGGTGTCGCTCCAGATTCGGGTGATGATGCCGTAGAAGCAAGCGAAGCTACGCTGAACACGCTCGCTGCAGGACCCAAGTTTATCAACTTGGATAAGTTTATAAATTCGGGTAGGTTTACAAACGTGGGTATGTATGCCAATGTATTTGGGCGATCAATGGGTAAAGCTTCAGAATGGCGGGTGGGTGTGAGTGGATATTGACCGCAATTTCGCAATTTCGTTTTGCCTCGACGTCCCTAAAACACTATTTTTGTACGTACAACACCAACAAGTGGGTGAGGTTGGGCGGGTATTGTGAATGAAAAATTTCCATGGGTGGATACAGGTGGGTCTATCCTGCAAACCACCGATGGGTACGATTTTAGAGATACAGAATGCGTCGCTGACCTATGTGAATGGATCCGTTATTCATTAGCATACTGCGCCGCGGCGTCGTACCCGATGAAGCAAAAGTACGCCGGGATGCCGATGTTCGACATTGCAGCTTGCAGGTACCCGGGGTCGTAGTAGCTGTACATCGTCACAACGACGAGACACTCCTTACCCCCTGGCTTGCTCTCGCGCTCGGTGCACGCGGCCGACTTGGAACACTGGTTGAGGCAGCCGTAGGTGTTGTCGTCGCAACTGGGCTCTGCTGGCGGGTAGGAGGCGGCGTTGCTTGTGAACGTCGACAATGGCACGGCCTGGATCATCAGCTCATCCACCTGGTAGCTCTTCCAAAAGTTGGCAAAGTATGGGTCTGCAGGGTACTTGGTAGTGTCGAGTGCAGCGTTCTGAATAAAGTCCACGGTCGTGTATACCCCCGAGCGTCCAAAGTACCCGATCCCACCGACCGCGGACGACTCGTTTGAGAAGAGTTGGAGCATCTTTTCAATGCCAGTGATCCAGACCTCGAGGCTCGCGTGCACGGGCGTACACAGTCCCGCGCCAAAGGAGAACATGCGCTGCGTGAGGTCCGCGCTCTCCGTGATGTAGAGCAGCGACACCTCGTAGCCGTATACCTCGGAGGTGAGGATCGAGAACACGTTCGTGGTCATCTCGTTCGACGCCCAGGCGCCAACTTCGACGATTAGTGTGCTGTTGATCCTTTCGGTTTGAAGCTGAGGTATATTACGTTACGTCCTGGGATGAACAGCTAATAACCGTGCGTGCCTGCTATACTAACCTGTGGTCGCGAGGTGCGCTTGGGGCCCGAAAGCCCACTTTCCAGTCGTGCTGTTGATCCTGCCATGGTCTGTGATCTTGCCGTCGGCGTCAAGCTGAGCTCCGGCGCCGTAGATCAATGGCCCGTCGCCCATGCACTCGGGTGTGTAGATGCCGGCTCTAGCCGTTCGCCAGTCTATCACCTGGTATCGCGGATGCGGCAGCGCCGCGCGGAGGAACGGGTGTACCAGTCGATGCAGCTTGTCGCGCTCAGTGGCTGACACTCCTAGCTTAGCTTTCATCGACGCGACCCAGTCTTGCGTCAGGCACGTGCCAAGAAAGTGGTTTGGGGCGTTCGCTGCTTGCGTCTGATGCAACTGAAGCGAAGAGACCAGCAGCAGCAGCAGGGCCTGCAGAAGTGTGACTGCTGGTACCCTAGCCGGCAGATGACGAAATCCACGGGCTCCTCACTTGCTCACCGCGATGTTGCCCACACCAGTGACTCTACTTCGGGGCTGACAAATCGATTCCACAGCCGTCACGAGACGCGAGTCGGCACCACCTGCGCACTGTGCGTGGCCGGGAGGTCTGCGGAGTTGCGCCGCTGGTGACGAATCGCGAAATGCGCGATATGGAGTTGGGCTTCTGTGTGTCTCCTGTCTGTTTTGCTGTCTGACCCGCTGTCTGCCTCTCGAAACCGTTTTTGGATGATCAAAGCGAGTTCGAAACCCCACAAATAGGCATACCAAAGAAGATAGCTGAAATAGGACTCGCGGTCTACGCTACTGCGCGTAAACGCAGGACGAATAATCAGCACTTCGAAACGGCCTCCCTCCTGATTGATTGCCGAAATAGCTCACAGACAAGTGCAAAGCCCGTAGTATACCGTATAGTTGGTGCATTCTCTGACGAGTGTATCACATCCTGCAATAAACTCCTCCCATTACACCACGCTTCCAAGTTCTACCACCCAAAGTGTGTAGATGAGTTTGCTGAAAAACTTGGTATTTGGGCCAGGTAGGCTCCGGAACAAGTCCATTCTGGCCACGTTGACCTCTTTCTCCGTTGACTGAAGCTGCAGTCAACAAGCCGGAGTTTTTGGTTCGCAAACCAATTCAAGATATTCCACTGGAATCTTAAGAGCAGGAATCGTTAGTGTTCACAACTATTTTTCTCTCGAAACTAACTTTAATATAGTGCATTCGGCTGCCAGTTACGTCAAGGGTGGGAGATAGAAAACAACCGCCCGTCCGTTGCTCATCGATAGTTTAGATGCGGTTAGCTGCCTGAATTGAGGCCGAGCATTGCAGCCTTTGATCTGTATGCTTCGTTTGCTCCAGACTCAATGTCGTGAGCAGTTCGTGTACAGTAGATATTCTACCAGAAAGAAGAGTGGCTACAGTCTAACAACATTGCTAAAGGAGAACAACATGCAAGGCTACTTGACGTGAAGGTGAAGAGTAACTTCCGCTTCCGAGGGACCAGAGATTATGCATAATATGCCATGGGGAACTCAAGTCTGCACCATCGATTCACTATCTACTGCGCTTAACAGCATCCCCTACTGATGCTGCTGCGACTCCGCTGCTAACGTGCGACGCCGCGGCCGCAAACTGCTTCCGCGCGTCCCTAGTACGCTGCTTTGAATCCACCCCGCATGAATCGTCCGCAAAAATCGTAGACGTTGTACGCGCGCCAGGTGAACGAGGGCACCCATTGTCGCACAGAGGCGAGGATCGAGATGCCAAGGGGGACTGGAGCGTATAAGGAACTCGACCCCAGACATTATTTGCGAGATGGCGAAAACATTTGCGACCGGTAGTTTTCTGAACGCATTTGGATCGCTTGACCGACTCAAACGATGGTCAGGTAGTCCATGGGAACCAGAAAAATAGGGGGAGCTTTTCTGCTCGCCATCCCGTATATGTAACATCGCGGAGTGAGGGCGATGGAGAGTTTCCTTTTTGGGTACTCTTGTTGTCGGACTCATGCGATCTGCCACTCTGAACTTACGAATCGGAACAATCCCAATCATCGAGCGCGTAGCTTACTTTAGAATAGGAGTTTCGCCGCATAGAAAGAAGCAGTGGCATAGGACAGACCGGACACCTTCTTGGCGCAGGGCCAAGCCTCCACATTCGGAGGCCAGAATCTCAGGGACTGTCTCATTCGTCATTTTCCTCACCGCGAGCTCGCCTCACCACGTCCTCATCGTAGAATGGAGGCCGAGCGAAATAATAAAGTCATTTGCCCCCACCGAGATCAATTGAGTTTATGGAAACCGCACTTGGTTAACGCGAAAGAGAGCACTACGGTCTTGTTGAACGGACGCAAAGTGCTTTTGTTAAACTGTATCCAGAACAAGATCTTGAACACCTCTCGCATTGCAGGAACAGTGTACAGCTGTCTCAATCTTTGGTGCGCAATAGACTTGGTACAGCGATACGCTCTAAAAAGATCCATGGAACAGAACAACCTGAGAGTTTTGTGTTGAGTAACTCGAATATGCAAAGAAACTCTCGTAGACCAACCGTTACTCTTCTATGAAGGCTAGAAATGCCAACCCACGCGACCTGGAGTATGGCTAGGTCGTGGTGTTCTTCTCATCCATTTACTGCGTGAAAAATGTACAATTGTTGAGAGTTTCAAGGTACTATCTTCACCCACTTACAAACGGTAGGTACCGAAGCAAGGGCGATCTGTCTTTGTGCAGCAAGAGGCTTTGCGTGACAACAGAACAGTCCCCACCCTTCTCTCTCTCGTTGAATCAATCCACAAATTCACTTTCTCATTCACCAAGGCGTCAAACAGGAGATGTCCAGAGATCCTGAGGCTGGAGAGTGCGTGAGAGCAACCAAGAACCTCGGTCTTAACGGCCTTGGCTCCCATTCTTGCGTTGTCCCTTGACAATTAGGTATCTCCTGGGTGGGATCGACCACAGGTGATCGCCACCGAGTGGGATCCAGCAGACCTCGTTACTGCTTAAAATAAAAGAACACCTACTTACTCAAGGCATGTTCTTTCTATCGTCAACACAACTATTCCCATCGTTGCGGTTGTTTCAAAGACCCTGGGCTGCTGAACAGATAGAAAAGTAGCCTCTCATCGGCACATTCACCAAGCACGAATGACTGGCTTCCTTCACAGAGTATCGCCTTTCAGGACCTCCTTGCTCTCGCGTAAGTTTGGTTTGCCAAACGTACTGTTCTTTGACACAGTTCTGTCGCGCCTAATACAATACGGCACAGCAAGCGATACGTTCGCAAGATCCACGGAACAGAGCACGCAGACAGCGCAGCACACTCGCGCTCAAAGAGGCAAGGAAGATCGCCAGGACAGGCGATAATTAGGAACCTTTTTCATGTCGAGTTCCTTCCGTCGTGTTCTTCGCCCCACGGTTTCACGAACTCCGTGCACTCTCCAGGAACATCTTTCATAACCAGAGGCACTTGAGCCAATCCATTCCATTTCCCACCCTTAATCGAGTGGCGCTAGTTGCTTTGGTGAGAGTTGTTGCAGTGCAAGTCTCATAATTTTGTCCTGCTCACATCACCAGACTCTCAACTGTAGGTATCGATTGTATCCATGATTCCTAATGAAACAGAGTGATCTTTTTTGGAGTAGATGGGCATGTTGTGGCGCGACTCGTAGGGATGCACCGATGGAACAGTCTCACATGAAACAGCCTCGTGACGAAATCCAGATTTCACAATTCAACGTTGAACTTCTCTCACAATCCAATCTCTATCCCCGATCAAGCACCCACCACCAGCTCCAGCACCAACTCCTTCCACCAGCACCAGCGATGACGGTTAACTTCAGCATCCACAGCAAGATCGCCGACACGCTCTGCGGTGAGATCCTTCTCTGTGAGCTTCTGCCGTCGCCAGTACCGGACGCCTACAAGAGATCCCTCGCATTCAAGAGGCGCACCAACCTGGTCAGCCCACGAGTACACCTACCGTCGTCTGTCACTGTCAAGTGCATCTCACTCGAACTACCAGCTCAACACGTCAACCTAAGCAAAGCAGCAGTTTACCTCAACATTGACGACCCGTCCCAAGAACGCCGCGTCGCCAAGATGCTCATCGCCAGCGGCGGCCACCGCCACATCCTGCAGCATTACAACCACTTCATCGAAC